>JAQBSW010012080.1:0-17891 GCA_029291075.1 Eudiplozoon nipponicum | reverse complement strand
AAGTATTTCAGGCGAGAATGTAGTTGTTTAAAACTCAAATCTGCGGTTTATTTATAAAGACAGCGCCTATTTAAAAATGTGTTTCGCCGTGTGTACTTATGAAATCAAATTTAGATATACGGCTCTCACCTCTAGGAGTCTCGCATACATTGAACTTGACTGGAAATGTCGGCTGCATAATTTCTATGCAGTCACGAACATTAACTGTTTGCAGCTTTCAATTTATGCGAGACTGCTAGAGGTGAGAGCCGCATATCTAAATTTTATTTGTTCCTCGATAGTCAGTTTGCCGTCGTACTCTGATGATGATCATGGAAGGCCGAAACGCGCCAGTACGTTGTGGCTGGCGGTAGTTTTGTTGTTTTGTTCGACGACTGGTTAAATACAATGGGATTGGTGTTTACTTCATGCTGGTAAACTTGATTTAAAGAATTGTTACCACCAACTGCGCAATCAATTATTGTTAAATATCACATTACTTAAAAGAATGAAAACGGTTGCTAAATTGGATCAAAGTTACTTGATCTGTGTTTTGACTAATAAAGGCTGAATTCCAGTTGTTTAGTTTCTTCAAGATATTTCTGCGGCCATTGGTTTTCTTTTATTTTACAAAATGAAACAATTAAACAATCATTGTTTACGCAGGTGGTGGTAACAGTTCTCTAAATCAAGTTTTGCGATCTTGAAGTAAACATAAATTCAATTGCATTTAAGTAGTCGTCGAACAATATAGCAAAACTACCGCCAGTCACACGTACTAACGTGTTTCGACCTTCCATGATCATCAGAGTACGCCAGCAAACTGAACAGCGAGGATTAAACCTCAATGCATACCTATGGAAAGCAAAGTTGCGGCTCTTTCATCTAGTAGTCTCGCATACAATGTACTTGACTGGAAATGTCGGTAGTACAATGTCTATGCTGTCAAGAACAGTAACTTTTTTGCAACTTCCGTTATATATATAATACAATTAAAGCATCATTGATTGTGTAGATGGTAGTAAAAATTCTCTAAATCAGGTTTGCGAGCTTGAAATAATTACCAATCCAATTGTATTTAACCAGTCGTCGAACTGGCAGTAGTTTTTGTATGTTGTTAAACGCAATTGAATCGGTGTTCACTTCGAGCGCGCAAATTTGATTTAAAGAAAGAAATAAAACAATTACTTTGTCATTGCTCATCCAGTTTCTTATATTTGCTCCACATTTAAATTTTTAAAACATATCAATGCCAATTTCATAGCTTGTTAATAATTATCTATAAAGTGTTAAATTGTGTTATTTAACATTTCCTAGAGACCGCTATGGTTTATTCTTTGTACTGCCGCAAATAAGTATGAAAAACGGAGGTACTTTGATGCGTGCATATTTTACTCACACAATTTGTTGGCAGCGGTTTTGTTGTTGCTTTCCGAATTTAGATGAACTACGTGTTTGGTTTATTTTTTCAACAATGAAACAATAATGTATAGATGTGTTGCCTGTCTCTGTATGTCTTATTGTTAACAATATCGATTTAAATTTACAATTTTTCGACAGCTTGTGAGGCATTCGAAAATTTCATCTTCGCAGACCCGGACTTCGCGGAAATATTCAGCTGTCCCATCTGTTTAGAAGTACATAATGATGTACGAATTACACCATGTGAGCATAAATTTTGCAATGCTTGCGTTAGAAAATTGTCTAATGATCCCCGGTATGTTTTATAAAAACAACTTTGAACGAATTTTTAAATTTTATTTTTATTTACTTTAGAAATAGAGCTGGTTGGTTTTGTTTGATTTTCGTTAAACTACGTGTTTATCCTAACCATTTACTTTTGTTTTGTATGTCTAACATAGTGTATTATATATGCATTGTATCCGAGATTACGAACTAATTTCTATCACATTATTATTACAAAATGCAACTGATTGGTTGTTCTCTGTCATGTGGCATGGACGTCATGTGCGTCAAGGACCATCGATAGTGGCATAGTTTTGTCTCGTTTTGTATATGTTCAACTTACTTATAGAGCTAGGTTTCTTTTTGTTTGTGGTATTGCTCCTATGCCTCTATCCGAGGCGTCTGTTACAGTCAAAACCTATAATACCGAGTAAGTTCAAATGGTGGCGACTGCAGATTTCTGCTTATGCTGTTTTAACAGTACGTGAGCCTCCTCCACTTATATAAAAGTATTTTAGCGTTAGTTAGCTGGAACAGGCACTGTTGAGTGCCGGCCATCGCGTTGTATTCAATCGTAATTATAATCCAACACGATTGTCTTCTAGTTGTGGGCACCGGGGATAATAGATAGGTTGCTGATCTAGTTTTAATTGTGTAAAACCATCTGTGGAAACTGTATTACAAGTGAACTTTTCTTGTTGATCTATATGTGCGTCGTCCACATATATCATCTTTCAACTTATAGTTGCAAGCGAAACAATTTTAATTCGCGAATTAAGAAATAAATTGTGGAATCTGTTGGGAATACCGTTTTTTTAGTGTTGACATTTTTATTTAGTCTCCATTATTATATGCGGTCGTGCGAGTTTGGTCACTTCCGCTAATTGGTAACACTGCTTTCTTCCGTTTTTCACTGTATCACGACAAACGTAACCAAATCTCGCAGATAACTTTCCAATTAAGAAAAGAATGTCTCGAAGATGAATCTAATAGAAATTTACAACAAGATTGCCAATGAGCTCAACTCCATGCCATATCGCGTAGGGTTTCCAACAAAGATATATGATGTGCTCGAGTACACCATCCAGTTAGACAAGTGGGTCCTATACTACCCAATTTGGATGTAGTTAACTTTAAATTTGTGAAAATCTGCGCACGTTGTTTCCTACGCCAATGTGGGTAAGAAACATTGCTCTACTAGGCTATTGAATTGAGGGCATATGCAAAACTTCACCGAGCCAACATAGTTGATGGAGCCTTATTTGTTTTTCTAACGCGGAGCACTTGTTGGCCGATCCGAAAATATGTCTACGGATGTCAGTGTTGGTTATTCGTTGTTGATAACCTACCCGTGCTATGCTTCTCAAATAACGATGGTAGAATTCACGTAAGCATCTAAAACCATCAACATTATGAGGCCTAGTCTCATTGGTTTATAATAGAAATGCATTTACAGTTGCAGTGTATACACGATCTTTAATGTAGTGTGATATCTCCGCGTTTCTCCATAAATGGTGAAGTTTGGAGAAAGATACTTTAGCTTTCGCAATTCTCATACTTACTTCGCCGTATCGATCCACGGAATCAAATAGACTTTTGAATTCCAGAAAGACGACTATTTTGGGACGGTGATATATATGTCGCTGCTCAAATAATTGCTTTAGGACAAAGCTTTTATCTATATCTTCTCGTCCTGACTGTAATCCGCATTGTTATTCTCTACTGTATGATTGACGCGATGCGCTAATGTGGCGTAAAATAATCGTAGACTTATTTTATCTGATATTAGCCGATTGTTACTACTATTTATAGTTTTGCTTACTTTTAATTTTCTTTGACTTGTTGTGCAGATAAGTTGTAATAGACAGTGGCTATTACCTGATGCGAATGTTTCTTTTATCTCTTCAGTCTTTCTTGTCTAAGAAGATTCGAGCTTTAATTGTCAATATTTCCTATACCAAAGTATTAACTTCTCCAGCTTACACTCGTACCAGCTCTTTGGTGGAAATTTTTTAACCCTTATTAAAACATGTAAAAATGCTTAATAATTAGGTACAAATTAAAATGGGTTTTCTAGTATAATGTATGCTCCTTTAGTATAGAATAATTAACTATATTTTCTTTTTAAATCCGAGCCTTAATAAAATTCATAATACCCTTTCCTGATACAATAACCGTTTCTTTCTCACATTCTTCTCAAGTACATGCAAATGAACATCTCTTTATATTTAAACTAAAAAGCCAAACAAAATAATACGGAAAAATGTAAACGTGGAGAGAGTGTGAAATAATGGGAAAACCAAACAATTGGTGCATCGCCTCCAATTCAAACTCAATGCCTGAACATGCTTTTTATGCTTGCATAAATCTGGCTGCAGTCTGTTCGTATGTGGATAACCCCCCTTTGTTATTGCATTGAGTTATTATATTAGATGCTACGTCTGGAGAACATACGTTTAGGGTTGCAAAGATGTGTTGCACAGTTGCAGACCTGTATTCACAATCTGATTTAAAACAGGCGTTTAGGTTGTAAGGTTCTCTCATTCGAGTAATTAACCGTTTGGTCAATCGGCCTACGTAAGTTGATCGACATCTTGAGCATGTATATTGGTAAGTAATATTTGATGTCGACATTAGCGGATTTTCTCTTTGATTGCTAGTAAGGGCAAGTGTGTTACCTTGAATAAAACTCGTATTTTAGCTGCATTATATGTGCGGGAAACTGCATCCCCCTTAACACTACAAGCGACATCTTGCTACAACGATACCGATGTGACGACGGAATATAATTTCATTCGGATCGGCTAAATTCTGGTAGGCAGACTTTGACTGTTTTCTACGCAGTCTGCAAGAACAGTTCAAATGTGTTCAACTGGTACCATCTATGCACTTCACCACTCTTGACTAAAATGACACTTCATATGGGCGCCAGTATTTCAAATATCTATGTATTATAATCGAGCACAAATATGCAGCAAGTCTTCATGTGTTCCTATCCATTTCTTTAAATCAAATTTGCGAGCTTGAAGTAAACACCAATCCCATTGTATTTAACCAGTCGTCGAACAATATAGCAGAACTATCGATAGCCATACGTACTGACGCGTTTCCACCTTCCATGTTTATCATTGGAGTACGACGTCAAACTGAATAGCGAGGATCAAACTGAAATGAATATTTATGGAAAGAAAAATTGGATATGCGGCTCTCACCTCTAGTAGTCTCGAATACATTGTACTTGATTAAAAATGTCGACTAAACAATTGCTATGCAGTCATGAACATTAGCTTTTTGCAGCTTTAAGTAACGCTCCATATGTGCGCCAGTATTTCAAATATCTATGCATTGTTAACGAGCACAAGTAAGCGACAAGACTTCATGTATGCCTATCCATTTGTTGGGTAATTAAAATGTATATCTTTATTTTAACTTTGGCTATTGTAAATCTATTACCACATTCGGCTTACAATGAATAGCATTCAATGACGCTTTTATGTACGAATGAGAATATAAAAAGCAAATTAAATTAAATTTATCGGAGATTATATTAGAAGAGATGAAGTTATTCACGGTGGCATCCATGAACGTGTTAACCCAAAGAAGGCTTAAACAATGAGCGATATTTATTAATATAAAAGGTAAATTTACGCACATCATACGAATGTGAAATACGTAATGTAGTGAAACATAACAATATAAAAACTCAGATTTATACAGCAAAGTTTAAAATGGCAATTTTTTGCCACGTGATCTTATTTCGACTGCAATATGTCAATTGATATCACGTATTGCGAAAAGCAAAAGGTATTATATTTAAAAAATTATGCAACAATATAAAATGAATCAAGGATGTACACACGAGAAATTCACGTATCTGCGTTCTTTCGCACGGCATTTTTATTTGGAAGCCTATTTAGATACCAAATACGATGCCAAGTCCGTGAAGCTGAATAACAGATATCACCACAACAAAAATCAATTTGTAAGGCAAGTGGAAAATTATAGTTTTATTAAAATATGTTCAAAACACTGCCTAATTCCTAAATGTTTTAAATTTGAAATGCCATTTCATTTAAATGCTAAACTGACTTTGAACATAATGAGTACGTTGATTCTCGATTTAGGAAAACGAATATTGGAACTGATTGGGAAGCAAACTGAAATAAGATATTTTTTACTCGATCTGTGTTTTGTATAACCCATTTTTTACTTTCCTTTATACCCACGGATAG
This sequence comes from Eudiplozoon nipponicum, assembly GCA_029291075.1. Classification (NCBI taxonomy): domain Eukaryota; kingdom Metazoa; phylum Platyhelminthes; class Monogenea; order Mazocraeidea; family Diplozoidae; genus Eudiplozoon; species Eudiplozoon nipponicum. The sequence continues at coordinate 11,994 of JAQBSW010012080.1, read as the reverse complement.
TTTCAAATATATATGGAAGTCTAGTGATAGAGCATGTAATACAGAAATAAAAGTGGTCATGATCAGACGTGACAGAAAGTTACTGAATGTGGGCATATATAGGCAGACCGCAGTTAAGTCTAGCCATACTGTAACTAATCGGGTAGTAAATATTACTAAAATACAACTCAATAAGAATGAGGTTGATATCGAGAAATCAACAAAAATGTGATAATTGCTGACCACAACTGGGTTAACTCACGAAGGGGAAAAATGTAAACCAAATTATTAAATAAAATGTCTCGGAAGATAGTTAATAGCAAACAATGTTATATTTTTGAAAGCAGACAAAGGAGGAGCGGCGGTTTTGATGAGTCAATCTGATAATAATTACTATATGTATGAAAACGACAATATAGAGGTATACGCTAAAATTCCTAAAGATCCTACGGATAAGTTACAAGAATAAGTTAAATTATTGTTCGATAACATGATTGCCACGGGTGAATAAGACCAAGAGATACAGTTGCGCCCAGAGTGTATAGTTTATTAAAGATATATCAACCGGGTAACCCTTTGAGAATTACTGTTAATGTCTAACACTCCCCAACATATAAAATGTCTAAGTTTCTGTCATAGAATACGTAAATATTCGTACTTCTTAGACCATACATCGATGAATTCATACCATTTGGTTGAGATTGTCGATAAATGTGGTCTAAATGAAGACGATAGATTGACGAGTTTAGATGAGGCGTCTATGTACACCAATATACCAGTACCCAAAGCACTGGACTATTTTCAGCGTTTCCAGGTTGATCATCCGCTAACATTAGAAGGAAGTAATATGACGATAAAAAATGTCTTGGAGATGATGAACACATGTTTGTCCTCTGCTTAATTTTTTATTTAGGAATGAATTTTATAAGTGAGTGTCATAAGTAAATTTCATCATAACTTACAGATGGTAGGGGTTGAGTAATTAAATATATCCTATTTTTTTTCAGATTATCTTATTATTTTATCCTTGATTACTTGTTAGGCTATTATATTTATCAACTTAGTTTCTTTATGTAGTGTAGCACCTTTTAACAAAACTTTACGTTTTTGGAGGAAAAGGCAACTTCTCTTAGCACTATTACTATTATCTTTCTTTATTAGGAAATTTTCTAATTTCTTTTATGACCCCTTTTTATTTTATCATACTATCCTATCGAAACACTATTTCTATTTTATTTAATTTCACTAACCCTTAATTATTTACTGTGAAATAGGTCTTGATTTTGCAAAGAGGAATTGACATTTATCACTTTATTTTCACATGGACGATTGGTACACATGCCTCCAATTATATGTAACTGGTTATTTCTCGATCTTAAACAAACGTCCGCACATATACACACACAGGTGTGGTGTACGCTTATCTAGTGAATTGTCTGATTTTGTTAAAACTGTAATTTCACTAGGATGAGTGTACACGTGCCGTAACCGATTACTTCTCAATCCAAAACACGAGAATACATACGCACAGAGTTGGCATATGCTTATCTAGTGAGTCGTCAGTGTGAGTTATTATATCATTGTAATTTCATTTCGATGAGTGTACACAGACAGACACACACGCACATGCCATACACTTACCTAGTGAAAAGACAGTTTTACTTAAGCGTTCTAGGAATAAGTATAAAAGAAACAGTTTAAACTGAATTTACCATTTGGCATTGATTGTTAAATTGTTTGTGGGATGTGCTTTCCGTTGAAAAAGGCTTCCGAAACCGAAAGTCGAAATAACCTAATTTAAACTGGAGAAAGTGGATGCAGTCACCTTGTTGAGAACGATAAGGATAAGGTAATGTTTAGTAGGAGTTTTGGTGTGTAAAAAGTATTTGCTGCTTTATTATTCCTGGAGTAAATATTTCGGATCACGCGTCCCGTTCGTCCAGTAAATATGTTTCGTCCTTATTGGGAAAATTCTACTGTTTTTATGCATAAGGGTTGGATTTTGATTATAAATACATTGTCATTATAAACTAAGCATTGTGTATTATAGCAAATGAAATTTATCTTGTTGACCAGTTTCGTCCTAATTTAGAACTAGCCAAGTAATTTCCAGAATTATTCCGCAGATATGGCTTGACATGGGTATATTTGCTTCGAAGGTTATGATCATCCGCGGCGCCACCTTACCTTACTCCACACAATTTTCAGTTATATACTAACGTTATATATTTAATAAAAAGAGCATTGATGATGCAGGCGATGATAAAAATTATTTAAATCAAGATTGCGATCTTGATATAAACACCAATCTCATTATATATACATTAGTCATAATTAACCAAGTATTATATAATGCAGTTAAGGAAATTCTTCCAATAGACCAGCTTCGTCTTCATTAGGAACTTTCCAAGTATTGTCCACTATTTGCTGCATACGCGGCTCTAATATACTAATAAGTATATAAATGAAAAATTTTTGCAGTGTGCGACAGAGTGGCTCTGTGGTTAAATTCAAAAACTCCGAAATAGACGTGCACAGGTTGGAGTCCTGTCCACAGAAAATTACGTGAAGAGTTCCCAATATGGACGAAAACAATCTACTAAATTAATTTCCTTTTTTACATTATTCAATGCTTAGTGTGTAATTAAAAATGTATGCACATAAAGGGACGGGTGTTTATTTCAAAATCACAACCTTGATTTAAATATTGATATTTGATTAGTTTTTTCTTCAGGCAGAGCCTATATTTCATCTCTTTAGATCTAATTTTCTAGATAGCCACCCAAAATCTTCCATTATATAATATACTCTATGCTGCCTGAGTAAGTGGTTTTCAGTTAAAGATATATACAATTAAACAATAATTGATTGCGTTGGTGGTGGTAAAAATTAATTAAATCACGGTTGCGAGCTTTTTATAAACACTAATTCCATTATATATATACATTTGCCAATATAAACCAGGACTTGTGCATAGTAGCAAAGGAAATTCATTCGGCAGACGAGTTTTGTCCTTATTCGGAACTCGTTAAATGCTGTCAAGAATTTTACTGCAGACAGGGCTCGATTATGGGGACATTTGCTTCGAAGTATGTGACTCAATGCTTTGTGCCACCCTGGCGTACACTAGAAACAATTTTGAAATTTATAAAAACTATTATTTTCAGGGTGAGCCTAGGTGTATTTTATAATGACAGATAGTGTGTGGTTAGTTGGTTCTTTACGCCTAAATCGGAGCCATATATGCTCCACCAGAAGGAAAAAACTAACAAAAAATCATGTTATTATGTAACTTGCAACTGTGAACTGTGCAGCAAGATGGCACCATGGATGAAGTCCCAGACTCCGAAGTAAATGTGCAATAGTTCGAGCCCTGTCTGCAGCAAAATACTGGACTGTACTTGACAAGCTCCAAATAAGGACCAGGCTGGTAAACTGGATGAATTGACTTTGCTATCCTATATACTGCTTAGCTTATAATGACAACTGTATGCATATAATTGGTTTTTATATCAAGACCGCAACCTCAAATGTGTTTGGCAGTATTTTTAGTTATCGTTTTTTATGTTTCGAGATAGAAAGCATAATCATTAGTTATTTGAATTCTCTTGTTGCTTTCACATAGGATTTCCATCGATTTACAATAAATATTGACAATTAAACTTTTGGAAGATAATTTTACGATAACGTCTAGTATAATAGAATGATATTCGATTATTGCCGATGTTTTGTCGAAATGAATGCTTCGAACATACGTTTATCTTTGAAAGATCTCACTTTTCTTGACATTGTGCGATTTTACATTGTTCACGAATAATAAGGTGATATCTTTAGACATTACAAATCTTTTAGGCAGCATCCCTATGAACAAACCTATCGCTTTCCTTTGTAAATACATCGATAATAATTCAAGGTCATTCCACATAATTTCAAATCCTCTTTAACTACTGCTTAACAAGTGCGTTAAGGATGTTTAATTCAAGTGCAATAGACAACATTTCATGCAAGTTACTGAAAAGATGATTTTTAATTTTCTAAATTACTCGTCTATGTTTGGTTTTTCTTGCTGTAAACATAAAAACTGAAAAAGCTAATCAGAATATACGGCTATACATATGTGAGACAAAGTATCCTACATAATAATAAGTCTGCTCGGAGAAATTTCATTTCGAAAATATGATAATGTACAAAACAACCTTTCTTGTGAACAGATACGTCGAAACATTTATTAAAGCAAACAATAAGGATAATCAACTAAAAAAGAAATAAAAGCACAACTATATATGTTTGTCCACTTCCTTAAGGGGAAAAATCATCCAAAGTACATTCCCGAGATATTAAAATAACATTGAAAAGCCGGATGCTAAAAATAATAAACGCATTACTAAACATAAACTTAAAGGATGCACTCTACTCACTCGAGCAATCTAATACTCTTTTATAGAAGCGCAATTAATGCTCATAGCGTTATGTAAGAAGGATTGGCTGATTGCTAAGGGACTCCAAGAGCATTTTAGAATAAATTCAGCTCGCAATAGCTGCGAACTAAAATACGCGAAATTTTCTGTTTTAAAGCAAAAGATTGGATGGAACTACGCATTTTAAAAAATGAATTTTATTCGCAATTAAAAAGACTAAAGAACTTTGCTAGTTGATTGAATATTAAATGATGAATTATTTTAGCGATCAGTGATTACGAACTTAAAGTAAATACCAATCACATTGCATTTTATCACTAGTCAAACAACAAAGCAAAACTACCGTCAGTCACATTGACTAGCCAGGATCAAACCACAATGCATATATGTGGCAAGGAAGATTAGATATGCGGCTCTCACATATAGTAGTCTCGTATACATAGTATTAGGCTGAAAATGTCGGCTGAACAATATCTATGCAGTCACGGACATTGATTTTTTGCAGCTTTCGTCACATATTTATAGGTCTGAGTAACGGTAGTTTTGCTATGTTCTTCGACGACTGATAAAATATAATTGAATTGGTGCTTACTTCAAGCTCGCAAACTTTATTTAAAGAAATGTCTATAACACCTGCACAATAAATGACTGTTTAAGTGATTACGAATTTGAGATAAGCATCGTTCCATTAGTATATAATCAGTCGTAAACCATAACAAACCACCCTCATTCTCACGTAATCACACGTTTTGATCTGTAGTCATCATCAGAGTATCACATCAGACGAACTAACAAAAAGTCAAACCGAAATCCATATATGAAGTATTGAAAGCCAGATATGTAGCTCTTACATCTAGTAGTCCCGCATTCACTTAACTGGTAATAAAGACTGCGAAACTTCTATAAAACGACGACAATTACAATTTGTACCTTTTGTCTTACGTATATAAATTATACAATTAAAAAATTATTCATATTGCATCATCATCACCATGCACAGCTATACAAAGCTAATAGTAACTAATATTTTACTGCCATAAAACCATAAGAGAAACAAAAAACAAGAAATTTTTTTATAAATAACGATAAAAATAATAATTTATGCACACAAATAGTTAGTGAGATTTATGAGAGAGAATACCTACTTACCATGAGTATATTTATCTAGTTAACACACACACAAGTGAAGTAAAATAAACCTCTATACAGCACCATTATTGCCAAGTAATTTTAAAGTCAAGGCAACATCGATAATACAGCTTCCTTGCGGGTTTTACTGTATTACGTCATAAACATAACTGAGCTATGTTTGAATTATTGATCTGCCTAGGTAATATTTGGTTCCATAAATTATATCCGTTGTGGTTCAATCAACGTTAATCAGTTTTCCGTCTTTCTTTTTTTGATGAACATGAAAGGTCGTCGGTTCTGCTATTTCGTACGATTGCCAAAGTAGAATTGGTTTGGTTTTTCTCTCTGGTTAGTAAGAATGTGAGATTGGTTGCGTGCGGCTGTTCGTGTGGGTTCTTCTGTAGGTGTTTTTCGCATAAAGTTATTTTCTGTATAATTTACATATATAATATGACTTAATCAGTTTAGCTTTCCTATCATTGATTTTTAAAAGTACCCGATATTTCAATTAGGGTATGATGGGTTGAAAAGTAAATTGTACTTTCCAAACTTTGCTGTACAAAACTGGTTAATTAAAAAGCTATGCTTCGATGCACCAGGGCGTGGTGGATCTCCAACCGGCAATCGGATCTCCTATAAAATACCACATGAGCCCGACGACGGCACCATGACTCGGCGTATGTTCCCCGCCACAAAAGGGTTCAACAGCCACAGGATTACATGGACTCCTGGACAGTACCCCGTACTTCCGAATGGCGAATGAGCTCTCAACAGCCACCGGCAACCATGCAACTTACTGCTGCCTTGCAGACTGCGCTTAGATGTGCAAAGGCTAGAGGTGCGTCCTCGATCAAAAAGCCGAGTGGTGAGGGGACACCACTTGTACCAAATTCCCAAGAAACTCCATGAAATGTTGAGCCGGCTTATCCTCCAAAAGGAGTCAGCCGCAGTAAAGTAAAGTAAGTAAAGTATTTCACGATGCACGAAAATGGCTGAACTCAAAATTACACACATTTTTTAAACGCTGATAAGATTAAAAGCTTAAGGCTTGATTGTTGGTAACCAGCGTAACTATAAATGTACTAATCCGCGTCTGAATCCACCTATGTTCAATAGTATTAACTACATTTCTTCTTTTTTGCGGTCTCCTACACAATTTAACTTTACCATAATGGTTTTGTATAAAGGTTAAGTTTGCCTCATCTCTGTAAGTATTCTAGATAAATATACTCATAGTAACCAGATGCTCTCGCCCTCTCTCTTTCTCTCTCTCTCTCTCTCGTAAATCTCACTAATTATTTGTGTGCCTAAATTATTATTTTTGCCGTTATTTACATAAATTTTATTGTTATTTTGTTTCGCTTATAGTTATATGGCGGTGAATCACTAGTTACTATTGGCTTTTGTATGGCTGTGCATAATGATGATTATGATGATAACTTTACCATGTTTTACTGTAACCTTTTTGTGAGGGGTGTTAGAGTCTCAGCGCAGTAATTTTAGAACCCTCAGTTTTTGTTTACTTCGATAACCGCTAGAAAAATCTACTTTTAAAAAAAAATTTTGTACCTTATTAATTTTATGCGTATACAAACACATGCATTTATTTTTATTATTGTCTTTTCACTTAATAGTATTCATTGGCTTTGCCCGATATGCCGTAGACAACTTCCTAAATCGGATGAGGTAACTAATTCTGACTTTATATGTGCAACACGGTAATAAAAGCCATTTTCTCGCCAAATCTCAACTCGACTGTAATATCTGTTACTTTATATAGTACTTTTTTTAAAGCAAAAAAATTGAAGTTGGATTAGACACACACTGTACAACAACATACACGACGCGAAAACGCCCACTTCGAAGCACACACATACACAGAAACAATACACCACTTTATATTCAAATCATGTACAAACGTTTTTTGCTTATTTAACTGCGAATTAAGGATTTTGCGTTCAAAAGCTTCCGATGTGCGTAATTTTTTTTCTTTTTCACTTTTAAGAAGACCTGGAAATCTGCCTCGTTTGTATGTGTTTTATAATCAATGTGCTCGGACATTGTGTAGGCGTCCTCTCCTATGTTCAATGCTCCTGAATTCGCTACCTTCGTAATCGGAAAGTCCGGACTAAATTAAAATAATTTCGTTGTATTGCTTCAGTTCTTTGAGTCCTTCTATGTTCTGTCTTTTTTTGTAAAATCTAATAGTTTTTGTATTACTTCAAAATGCTCATAGGTATCACGTAATTTTGTTCTAAGTAAGAGACAAAATTCATATTTTTTAAATTCCTAATGTAATATCGTTGTATAGACTTTCCATTGTGGATTTTGTTCCAATATCTGTTGTCTAGTTCTAATCGTTTGGAAATATACAGAATTCAATGCGATAAAATTTCTGTTTTCATGAAAAAGTCATGCCCGTTAGGGTCCTCTGGAAATGCGTAGGAGTTAAGCCCATTAATAAATGAATCTTTATGTAGTTTCTTATTTTATCTGTCGACGGCATTCATGAAAATGCGATTACAACACTTGAATGCCACATGCTCGTATGGCTGAAGCATATTGATAAAAAGTTCTGACACAGATCTAGTTGTCCACATTGTCATGGATGCCGAGATATTCGAGAATATTGTAAGTTTTTTTATGCTCCACAAATAAATTATTGTCCTTCCGCAGACCTGGTAATATCCACATTGAAATGAAATATAGTGATCGATCTCGTTGGACATGGCAATGTTGTCCAATATCATTTAAGCCCATGCAGAAATTTTATTGCGACCATTTTTATGCATTTGTAATTTTATTCGAGAAATAAATCATTTATGCAAACCTAAATCATTTACAAAACAGTTCAGAAGACCATTTTTTCGCCAAAACATAGCTGGAATAGGGTAGAACACTTCCGAAATGGCTGAAATTAGATTATAAACACCACATTCCAAATCGGGTGAATTTTGGAGAAAAACGAAAAAGAATTACGCACTGCGAATGTTATTTTATGCTGCATTTTTATTCCTCAGCTAAATTAAAAAAATGAATTTCGTACTTGATTCGAGTATAAGCTGGTTAATCGTTTGTGTGTATATGCGCCCCTCAGTATGTGCGTTTCTCGCGTCCTCTTCGTTCTTGTATTAATTTCAACTTTATCCTTCTTGCATTTACAGAATTGAATTTATAATGTAACAGGTATTACCGTCGAGTTGATGTCTGTCTAAAAGGAAACGGCATTTTATACTGTGCCAGTCATGCCTGCTTTACATGATTTATTTGCCAATTCAGATTCCAAATGCATAAAAATTGAATTTTGTATAGCTAACAGATTTGCACACAAGATTGAACAATTAGTTTATGCTAATTTTATTATATCCTTCTGATCCAATTTAAACTAATTTGTTACTGGGTGCGCAACACCTAATATATGATTGCATAATTATTAGCTTTCCGAAACAAGCAGAATCTAACTGTTATATATTTAATTGATTGGTCTCAATATGATCACGAAATTTGATAATTCATGTCGATCGAGGCCAGAGTGTATGGATTTTCTCGGGCAATAGGTGTTCAGAATTAGTTGTAGGTCTCAATTTGGTGAAATTTAGCATATTTTGAAATCCGTTGTGTTGGTGTTCGGTTCAGGCTCGTTATTTTGAAACCAATTGTGTTTGTACCATTTACAGGTTTGATATTTTGAAAACCACTTTTGCATCCATTTACATGATAGGTATTTGGAAAACCGTAGTGCTGATATCCTTTTCAGGCTTGGTATATATTATATATAATGAGTTAGCTTTGAAGTCGCATTGTCAAAGACTTTATATGAAGTTAGCTTCACTACTGCTGGTATACACATTCACGTAGTGGATTGTACAGTCCAACTGTCATACATTCCTTGACTAAACATGTATAGAGGTTATATGGCGTGATACCGGCTCCTACTGATGAATCGCCAGTGAGCACGAAACGAATGCACACGTGAGATTTTATCTTTCATTCATGCTGAATTTTGTTTATCTTTCTGGTATTATTTGAACTAATTTTTACTAGGCATGTCATACATAATATCAAATTGCATATATAGAAGTTCTTCACAAGAAATATATATATTTTTTAAATCTCAAACAAACTATCCTTAGTTCTGTTGCTTTATTTGAATTGCTACTTTTGCCATGTCTTTGCTTCCTATTCTTATTTTAAAGTTTATTGTTATCCTTTTTCGCAGTACCGCATTACGGCATAGATAAAAATAAAAATTTGCAATTTTCACTTGATTGAGGCATTTGTTTTATCAGTAATTACGTTCACAATTATGTGTTACTATTAGATATAGTTTTATATTTAATTAAATTCTTTATCTATTGGTCATACTAGAATTCTGAAAATTGGATGCTTATTCTCCAAATCAATCTAAATTTCTTATTTCGACCTGTGCCTTCTCTCTCATTTCTGCATCTATTTATACATTCGCATATCTTCAAAAAATGAATCCGCGGTGTTGTATTCAAGTTATTATCTGGTGTATTGAATGTATTGTAAGCTCCCCACTGCGACGTTTCATTATAATGTTATACGTAGAACATCATTCCAGTTCAAATCGTCTGTATCTATTTCTGGTAGATAATTTCCATATCGGTTTATTTACATAATGTTAATTTGGAAAATCTCAAAGCCTTAAATTCTCCGATATTATTAAGCCTGTTGATAGTTCATTAAATCAAATTTGCGAGCTTGATATAGACATCAATCCCATTGTATTTAACAAGTCGCACAACAAAGAAAAACTACCGTCAGTCACATGTACTGACACTTTTCGACCTTCTACGATTATCCTCGGAGCACTACGGCAAACGGACTAGCGAGGATCAAACCGCAATGCATATATAAGGAAAGAAAAATCAAATACGTGACTCTCACTTCTAGTAGTTCTGTATAAATTGTGCTTGACTGGAAATGTCGGTTGCACACTTCCAATATAGTCACGAACCTTAACACTGCAGCTTTCACTACATGGGTATAAGTTGTACAATTTAAAAATCACTGATTGCGCGAGTGGTGAAAACAATTATCTAAAACAAGTTTGCGAGCTTAATATGAACACCAATCCCATTTTATTTAACCGGTCACAAAAAATAGCAAAACTATCTTCAGTGCGATTTGTTAAATAAAATTGGATTGGTGGTTATATCAAACACGTAAACTTGATTTAAATAATTGTTATCATCACCAGATTAATCAATGATTTTTTAATTTTATTACCTATATCATTGTAGCGAAAGATGCAAAAGTTAAATTTCGTGACTAAATAGAAATTGTGCAGCTGACATTTCCAGACAAGTACAACGTATACGAGACTACTAGAGATGAGTCACATCCATTTTTACTGTTCTTATATATGCATAGCGGTTTGATCCTCGCCGGTCAATTTTTCGTCGAGCTCTGATGCCGATCGCCAAAAGTCGAAACGTGTTAGTTCATGCGTTTGATAGTAGTTTTTCCGTTGCAGGGTCTCTGTGCACTAAGCAGCTTTGTGTACGGAAAATATAATAAGCACCATGATAATATTACATCGCTTTATTTTCAATATTTTGTTATGCTCTCAACTTAAGCATTTTTACATTCCTCCGTGTCTTTTATGCTATTTCTTGTTTGTTTATTAATCTAAAACAGTTAAAAATTGATAAAGACGCTATTCGCCAGATAAACGAGCTGCAGGTTATTTGCCGTGTTTGCGGTACTTTGTGCTTCTATTCGGAGTGGGTATGTTTACTATAAAAGTTTTAGTAAAATTTCCTTTATCGCATGTCTCATAACTAAACAATTCAACTTTTTTCTCACGAGTCAAAGTCTAATTTGATGTACAATATGCAATAAACACTTAATTCTGACAATGTTTCTGTTGTTGGTGAAAATATAATTTAGCTAACTGTAAGCATATTGTATTTTTTTAAATGGTTTTGCGGAGTGTAAGCTTCATTTATTCCAATGCCGCGTTTTGCGTACGCGGGTAATAGCTGTACACGGGCAGTTACACAAAGATCCGATTGATCGCAATTTCCAATTTTGTTTTGTCTTTGATCGGGTTGAGTTTTGGTTGGTCCCAATGGAAATGCGGTCCTATCACATCTTTGTTTACTGGCGACGTTTCGGTGCCTACTTTCCAGCACCATCCTCAGGCAACACAACACAATGATCACAATAGCAGATTTAAGCAAATGTGGTAACCTCGTTCCAAAACCATTCTATTTATATATATTTGACTCAACACTATTTTAATCATAGAATTTGTCTCAGTAACTAAACTCAATATATAAATATTTATAATTAGCAGACCAATCATTACCTCACCTATACATCATCTCATCTCGTATGCAGAATATTTTAGGGGAGAGAGACAGTATCGAACCTTTTGTTATTTATTATAACTGTATTGCTACTATGTCACGGTAATCAAAATTTAAAAATGATAAAA
>JAQBSW010012079.1:0-17895 GCA_029291075.1 Eudiplozoon nipponicum | reverse complement strand
GATGGTTAAATGAGGTAAAAGATAATACTGACATATGGTGCGACGTGGGGCGTGTGTATCTCAAGCAAGCAAAATTAATGTGAATTTTAATAGTCCTCATCAGCAAAATCAATGATTTTTCATTAATAAATTTATATAACTATGCCTAAGCGAAATTATTTAATAAAAATGACTGCATTGTAACATGCGGCTCCGCGTTACAACCCAACGATGTTCAATTTTGACAAATATAGAGCACTTTAAGGTCGGATAATCTAAATCTGCTTTTTCACAATATTTCTCTTATCTGTGATTTTAGAAATATTCTCTGTTAGTTTCAAGCAGTTTTAATTGAGATTTCTTGAACTGCAATTTTAATTGTAATTAATAGGGTTTTGTTTAATAAACATACACACCTGCGCACATTACGCAGGGAACATGCGGTGGATTATAGTGCACACGTGGTTCGATAGTTTTTCTTTGCATTTAGATATGATTTCACGCATCAGGACATCAGATGTTCCTCAATCATATTCTCAAATTCTACAGTTGAGTGGATTATTATAATTAAATAAGTTAAAATCATAGCAAACAGTGGATTAATTTTTTGTGATGTTTTTTCCAAGACTGTTTTTATCAGTGACCATATTTACCAGTGACTTTATATATATCATGATATATTTTGAAACTTATACATGTATTCATCACTATTCAAACTTTTGTGAATTGATTATTAATTGTGTTGACAATATATCGTTTTGTTGCCGTCTAGAGCACGGACCGTTTTGTTTAACTGTGACTTGATAATTACTTGTGTATAAGACATTCAATTTTGTTGACAATATTTCGTTTTGATGCCGTCTAGAGCACGGTCAATTTGGACTAACTGTGAATTTTTTCTTTGAAACACTGTGTACAATAGACGTATGATAATTCGTCTAAGCCTTCTCACATCACCCATCGGAAAAAGGTCGAGGACTAATCATAAGCACGTATCTCAACAGCAGCTACCAGGTCTATGCAGGAATGGTACAACATCTCATATTTGTTTCTCCGCAAAAAACGCCCCTACAGCAAAAATGTTGTTTAGCAGAATTTTAATTCTTGTGCGAGACATACGAGGCTACAAATGGTGGCAACCACGAGTATCAATTAGCATGCTGGCATCGTAAAACTGCAGTTTGTCCATTTTAAATATTATTTAATAGTGCCGACTAACAAATTAAAATTTCTATATTCGGCTTTGCATAACTAATAACAAATTAATTCTATTGGAGAAAAGAATATACCAAAAATTCATTTACTCGTGGGATTCGTTCTTACCAAAACATATACGCACTAGAAACATGCGAATTCCGGCTGATGAATCACCGGTTAGCAAAGTAAATTGTAACATCAACAAGCCCTATATTTCTTCACCAAATATATAATGAGTATTAGGCGTAGTTCCGGCTCCTATTGATGAGTCTCCAGTAAATCTAGGAGATTGTCCGCCAGTCACACATTTCGTGACTAAATATAAAGTTGGCATAGGAAAAAAATACAGGCATATACATTTGAGTCGTTGGTTGGGACAAAATGTAACTGTGTATGAGATTATACTTTACGGTCATGTTGACTTTAGTTTACCCTTCTGGTTTTAATATAACTTATTTTTTAGTAGATGCGCAACTCTTAATACACAATCGTTATCTAGTAGGCTTTCAATGTTTTAATCCATTTGCCCATCAGTAAATTAAGGCTCGGCTTACATGTTATCTCAATGGCTTTCGATTAAAATATAAATTTTAGCCATAAATCTTTTCCATATTCTTATTTTAGTTTACACATAGTTTAATATTTACCCTACTAAAAACCGATTGTTACAAGAGAAAGTTAGATTTTGATGGAAAATAGGTATACGCATTTAATAATTTCAAGTTAGATTTTTTTACCAGCAAATTTCACGGCATTTTAAAATTGAATAATCACAATGTATGTAAAGAACAGTAATTGTACTTTTTTATTTTCGTAATATGTCATTCGATATCATTCTGTGTAAGCGAAATAAAATATGACACCTTTCAACGTGTAAAAAACAATAATTGATTGCGCGAGTGGTGGTAAAAATTATTTAAATCAATTTTGCGAGCTTGAAATAAACACCACTTGTTGTCTACCACTAATTTACAATAAATTCAACAGCTGATGAAAGTGAGAAGAAAGAAGGATTTTGGAGATCTAGTAATTTTCATTTCCAACATTCACTTCTTTTAAGCATTAATTGATTGCGCGGTTGGTGGTAAAAATTCTTTAAATCCAGTTTGCGGTAATTTTACTGTTTTTCGTCGACTGGTTAAATAAAATAGGATTGGTGTTTACTTCAAGCTCGCAAACTTGATCTAACTAATATATCAAGGGACATTGAAGTGCATTAAAAAACGCTGCTATTTTTTGGACTCTAGCCTAGTTAGCGTATTTGCTTTCGCTAATATATAAGCGGTTTTCGAATATTTAATCTTTAACGTGGCCAATTATTTCCATTATTAATTCTAACGATTATTCAACTAATTTAGGACCAGAAATTTATAAATATTAGAAAATTTTTAGATGTATAAAATCAACTTTGTAAAAGTTTTTAAGTACATATGTGACAAATTAAACTTTTTTTCATTTAGTAATTGGCAATTTATATTTACGGAAAAGTGTAAATTTTGTTGCGAAGGAATAGGTGCTTAAAGGTGACCATAGTAACCATTGAACGCGTGGTTGTTGAATCCGTGGTGCGCGTAGAAAGCGGGATAGTTGAAACCATGTTCCCACGTCGGATAAGTATAGTGAGTCGTTGTGCTGACGCCGTATCCAACAGCTGGCTTCTTCTCTTCCACCAGTTCGGCTCCGGTGGCGAAGGCGGACAATGCACTGAGCAGAATACCAACGAAGAACGTGTTTCTCATCATTCTCCTCGGGAATTGCTAACGCGAATTTTTGATTCGTGAACACTGGGCAGAATTTGAGATTTCTGCCTTTTATTTAAAAAAAAACTGCAATTGAAATGGCTAAAAGTTCGTTAATCGGCCATAAAATTGATCTGCATTAAAAACTATGCTTGTGAATTGGCAAAGGAATGCAGGAATAGTACTTTCTAACGATTCACATAAATTTATTTTTGGATCTCTAAATGTTCAACTGGTTAGAAAATGGGTTATTTTACAAGTATTTTTGGCATCAATTGCTTCCTGTTGGAGGAAAGAGTGTTATAAAATTATTTTTTGAAAAATTGAAATATTATATTGTCAAAAAATGATAATATTTGGAGCTGTTAAATAAGCCTTCTTGTTAATTATATGAACAGGCTATTTTTATTGACATAAATTTATTTATATGCCAAATTTTCGCTATTATTATTAGAATAACGAAAACAATAAAGGTCACTATATGTATTTTGCGAGCAGATACATTAATGACCCATTTCTAACATATTTTACTGTGTTATAAAAAGAGAAATACTTTATAAAGGGAAACTATTATCGGATGACCATTTACAATGTAATGTTTATATTTGAAGAAATATGAAATTTGTTGCTTTAAACAGGATGAGATTAACTGGCACATTATTTATAAAAAACCATTATTGATTATACAGATGCCGAATTGCGTTTTAGAACATCATAATTAATTTTAGATTTATCAATGCCTTAATGCACGTTTATCCAGCTAAGTCAGACAGAATTGTTTAATTACTTCTCTTTAGCGTAGCAGAGTTAAAAATATTTAGCATATTTAAATTTCTGATATTACCTCGAAGTTAAAATCACGATTACTCTAATGTTAAACAACAACCTAATGGGCGACCCAGAAAATCAGTTATGGCTATTAGCATTTACGACCATTTGGTTCACCGCAGAAAATCTTAACTCCATTGTGATTGGACCCACAATTGGACAAGCAACAAAAGTTTACCAACTTGAACATCGTTGAGGCATTAAAAATTGCAGAAAAAATTGCGCATTTGTGCAAGGAAGCCCCAGAAGGACAACATAATGTAAACCTGTGAGGACGTGCATTAAAAAATTTAAACACAATAGAGTATAAAATCAGACACGAATGCATTTTAACTAATTGCATTTAAAATAAAGCCGTAAAAAGCTACTTTTCGTTTACTTATAACGCAATTTAAATTTAACCAGAAAATAATGTTTATTCGCGGTGGCTTACATTAACTTTTTCGGCTGCATCAGCATAGCAAATGAGTTGCCTAACATTGGACCAAGTCTTTCCGGTCGTATTTTTGATTTAAGTTGTATTTAGATGTTGAATCTTTGTTCGCCGTGCTGTCCTTCTTGTTGTGGATTTGACCGTGAGCTTTTTGTGTGGGATTGAGAAAATTTCTAGGTCGGTGAGTTGATGTTGCGCATTATGGCCTGATATTAGTCGATTGATGGGTTCTCACTTTTCCCTTCTCTTTTAAGTCTTCCAACATCTGATTGTCTGAAAATTACGTTGGAACAAAATTCGGAATAAGAAAAGTGGAAAATCTTGTTCCAACGTCTTTTCAGACAATTAGCTGATGGAAGGCTTAAAAAAGAAGGGACAAGTGAGAACCCATCAATCGAGGCCAATAATCAGAGCACCTGAAAACCTACAGCATTCAAGATTTCACCGACCTACGAGTGCTATCAATTGTCCCGCAGAAGACAAATGCGGTCAAATCCACAACAATTCTTTCGGGTTTGTTTTCTCGTTCTCCACTTTTCTGGATAGAAGTCGTGGTGCTTTATTTACTAACTACTGCAATTGATTGTTTTACCTGAAACTGGAATTCATGATAAAATTATTTACTAATAATGTAAATAATTTAAAATCATTTCTTCTATTAAAACAAAAATAAAATACATAATATAAAAAATTATTTTCGATATGTAGATCTATTTGTCCAGATTGACTAATCATTAGTTAGTTTCCAGAATTACGACTGCTAAAGTCTAACCCAGGCGGCATTTGCAACAACGTTTTACAGCGTATCCGCTTTACCACTGAAGTCACGCATTTGATGCATTTTCCATGGTATATGAATGTAGGATTTATTGTCAGACTTCCATTCGTGTTGCTTCTATGTGGGATTGCTTGCGAACTAATGTCTGAATTATGCATCCCCAGACTGTATTTCTAATAAGGAAGCATGACACCTGGGGAAGTGACATCGAAATCAATTATAACAAAGACTTGTATTATATGTATGTTGTAAATATATGCTTAATTTTGCAGGAGGAAGCAAATGTAATTATTTAGTTCTTATTATGCACTTATCAACCACTCTCTACATTTAACGCAATGGATTTTTTCAGTCTTCAAGTCGAAAAAAGCTTAAAATGCAACCAAACGGAAGAATAGATTGTGCAAGACGTAAGTTAGAATATTAAATATGATTGTATTCAGTGTTCATCGACGATAGCCAAGTCAACGACCCGAAGGATTAAAGCCAAATTTCTCTGGTTCGTTTTTTGAACGTGGCAAATTTGGCACGTAGAGTACAAGTCACTTATACGGGTAAAATCGGTTTTTCTGTTTAGTTAAATATGCTATCTAACGCTATGCTTAGTTTATAATGACAAAATCTCAAGAAATCTCGTTATTACACATAAATAAATTCATTCATAAATAAATTCGTTCTTTCAATTGTTTAATAATTTGTACGCATGCAATATGGAAAAGCATTGGATTAATGCCGTGCTTTCAGCCAGAATCAATTGCTTTTTTTGCTGGAATCACATGTACAGTTGTACCTCGTGATTATGTATAACAACCGGCGTTACGACACTTACGTCCGTTGTTCTACGACATTGGCGACGTTCTTGATAGGTAGACGGTAAACCACTGTTATTCCTAGATTACATGTGTCCAATACAAACGTTTCAGTATTGCTTAGGCCAATATTGACTTTTCTTGTCAGGTATAAAGTTTAAAAACTAGATTTTTTTAGTGCTTACGCCTCAGAATTCGACATTTTTTATTTAGTCAGTGGGTACTATTGACTGGCCCTCGGCAATATCACCATTATAATTAGAATTTAACAGTTTTATTTAGTATATTTGTTCCGTCGAGTTTGAATATTGTGCATTTTCTATTTTTGGTTATTCTTAAACTTTCACTGACTCAATTTCATATTGATACTTTTAGATTTAGAAATTATTTGACAAAATTTTCAATATTTTTTTGACAGAAAATGGAAACACTAAAAGGTTTAAATGGAAAGTAGTTCTCCTGGCAACGCGAAAAATTCCTGCAGCAAACACTAGATAAGTTTAATAATCATTAATAAATATTGGCTTCTTATCCTGTATTTCGTTTTTTGTATCTTCATTGGAATGTTCATCTTTCAGTACTAAGGTATAATTTATTAAACATCTCGCGTCTGCGATCATTGTGAATTAATTAAATAATCCTGTTATTACATAAAATGTGCATGGATATCCGATTTTCTTATATGTTTCATTTGATCCTCCCATTACTATTATAAAAAATGTTTCTCACACCAGTACATTTGTCTAAGAGTCACAATAAATATTATGTCCGCCGTTTATTGTTTCCTTATGGCTCGAGATTGTTTCATACAAAAATTTGATTGTCTACATTTAACCGAAAAATTTAAGCAAACGATCTTCCATTCGAGAAAATAGTCTTCGATTTGATGACAGCTATCTAAACTATATTTGGTCAGCGAAAAGATATATATATATATATATATATATATATATATATATATATATATATATATATAAATTATGCATCGATAAAAACTTTATAGGATGAATTCATAAAAACTGGATGCATAAAATAGATTATTTGGAACATTTTGTTTCAAATTTAATCGAATGAAACATTTATTTTTAGCTTAACTTGAAACTTAAATTTTAACTTCTGAAACATGATGTTCCATGTTAAGAATTATATGTTCGTTCAGTATGTAAAATACATGCAGTGCTCATGTTCTGCCTTCAATGAGTGAATCTATCTATCTTTCAATCTTATAAGGGATAAGGTTATATGTTTTGTTTGAAGAATTTGCTTATCATTAAGAGGAAATTTATAACAAATTTTCCTCGCGCGCACGATTTTGTTTATTTAATTATTTTTTTCGTATTGCGATTTTCTTCGATCTTGCAAAGCCATTAGTCGTCTTGGTTTGCGATACAGAACTCTGTTGCCTGTTGTTATGCCTACATGACGTTATTGCTTCTTATGTTGTTGGTAAACTTAAATCTTTTAACATAACTACAAATGTGGTTTACTTTACTTGTTAATTTAAAGTTTTGCTTATACTTATTGACCGCTAGTCGCATACTTTATTGTGCTGATTAAATTTTCAATTGTTCATCAAATTTTCGTGTTGTTCAATTAATGAACTACAAGTTCGGCGACTTACTTATTGTAACATAAAAAAGTTAATTAGGCTCACACTGCGGCCTGTTAGGACAGTATGGTCAGTAGTTCATTAAATTGAATATAACGCCGTTTCTTTCTTAACTATCTCCTTAGTTTGTTTTTGACTGATTCCATTGATTTACTACATCATCCTTTTTTTATAAGCGCTATGCTGCATATATTTTAAATTACAAGAATTGGTAGTGTCTAAATCTGTGTTAAATCTGTTAATCACCTTGAAATTTCGTCTGTTAATCAGGTGATTTTGTTTATTGTTTTATCCTTTATTTATCGCTAAAGATCTATGCGGAAAGATGGGTTCAGCTAGAATCGCATGCTTCGGATTAGGCACTCAAGGTAGGGTCGTTAGCGTAGTTATTTTCCAGGTTCCTCTTGTGGGATTTAAACACGCTCTCCTTGACATGAATGTGGATTTCAGATCAATTTATGTACTCAAGCAGCTGTTTAATCTCTCGGAATAACTGTACTTTTTATTCTTCAACGAAAGAAAATTTAATACGTAAGTTGGCTATGGTGTACTGTTGTAAAATTTACATTGGATTCAAGGTTTCTGGGAGTAACAACAATAGCTCATCTTAATATTTGCTATATAACGTGCAAATGTGAAATAGATTCAGTAGGCCAGCTTGCTCTAAATGATATATTTATAAATCAGATTAATCTAACGCCTATTGATTTCCGGCGGCAACACCGTTTAATTTACAGAAGACAAATAATCTATATGACATCGATCAAAGAATTCTTAAGATACGGAAATTGATTTCCTATTAAGTCACTGAAGAACCTTTATAATTTTCTGTATTAAGTGTTGTAATCAGTTAAATTGCTTCAATTTATATCATTGATTCATTAGCAAATTTGTCTTTATTTTTTATTACAATAATTTTTCTGTTATTTCAGGAGAACATTTAAATTTGTGAGAGTTTATAATGCCTAAGTTACGTTAAAATTTCGTCACGGTATAGCGCAGGTATTCAGTTAGTCTCGTAAATTGATAATGATAAACTGACGTGAAATTACTTCGACAAATTTTATGATTTAATTTTCGTCCAATTATCGATTTGAGCAAATGAAGACATGATTTTTTAGAATTTTTTTTAAATTATAAAATTTTTATAGAGAAAATTTTAGAAAACTATCATGAATGCTGCTACTAATATTTATTTATATGAAGCTCTTAATCTTGATATAACCTTTTGACCCATTATGTACATAAATTTGTTAGTATAAACTAAGTATTGTATAATGTAGTAAAGAAAATTCATCCAGTAGATCGGTTTCATCCTTATTGGTCCATATTCAATTGTGTCCAAAATTTTCCCACGTTGAGGCTCCAACCTGATTCAGAATCTGTTGCTCTAACCAGAGCAACATCGACGCACAAATTGAAAACGCATCCAGTAAAGCGGCTTATCTCTTATTATGAACTCTTCACGTGATGACTAGAATTTGCAGCGGAAGAGGCTCAAAATTGGACACGTTTACTTCGTAAACATTTGCTCTAACCATTGAGCCGCACGTTTTTCATGTATACACTAAATAATATTTCTTGGTTGGCTTTTCCTATTAGGTGGACCCTATATGATATGCCTTTGAATCTAAAGTTTTAACAAACTAAAAATCTATCAATAAATTGCAGACCACATACACACTGGTGACGTGGTATTGAATTGAACATATATACACACACACACATAAATATATATATATATATATATATATATATATATATATATATATATAATTAAAAAATATTGTCTGCGCGGAAGGAGATAAGAACTATTTAAATCATGGTTGAGATCTTGATGAGAATACCCGTCCCATTATATGCATACATTTGTAAGCATAAACTAAATATGATATAATGCAGATTAGAAAATTCATCCAGTAGACCGGGTTCAAGCTTTTGGGCACATTTTACTTACCGTGTAAAACTTACCGCGAACTCCCACTTGGACACATCTGCTTCGGAATCTGTTGCTCTAGTCACAGAGCCCTCCGTTTTGGGACACTATTGATGTCAGTATGCCGAAAGTCAGATTTACTTAAAGAGCAAAATAAAGATAGAGCCAGAGTGATACTTTGAATAATCCCAAATATAGAGTGAGAAAGAGATAGCGAGATTGAAGCATAGGGCAATGTTTAAATAAACTGCATACAATAATTATTTACATAAATGCACATAATCAAACCAAAAAAAATAAAATATATATATATATATATATGTATAAATTGTGATTTTTGTACTGAGTAGTATCATATTTGTGATAGAGGTGCTGCAAATAAAGCACCAAACATCAAACTTCTTTACCAAATTTGCTTAGTCAAAAATATTCAGTAATTTATAATAATCTTGTAAAGCCTACGACGTGACGAGACCAATAATTACCGAGCAATTACTAAGACTCATAGGGCGTGTATTTGGAAATGAGGTTGAATCTGATCACAGCAGTACTACTAGAGCACGTCCAAGTACCAATAATTAAAATTTATAAGTTTCTATGTCAAGGAATATGAAAAAGGCACACAACGCCTAGATTTAACATTAATGAATTTATATTGTCTAATAGATTTTGTCAACAAATATGAATTAATATCGAAAAAGCTCAGGAGTTATTGAAAATAATGAGCTGAGTTTATTTGTGCATATTAGATCTCAGTATGTTTAGTAATAACCTGGGTATCCGTAATGATGTCCGAAACCAAGGCCGTGTCCGTGACCGTAGCCGTGATCCATGGCGTACGGATGGCCCCAAACATGCTGGGTTGTTACGCCATAGCCGAAGCCGGGCTTCTTCTCCTCAACTAGTTCGCCAGCGCTCACAAAGCCGCAAATGGCCAATGCCAACAGACCAGTAAGTGTGTAGGACATGTTTTGCCTCTTCAATAGACTAAGAATATGGCAGCACAATAGCTGTTGACTGATTTTATATTTGACGATACCCTGACCTAATGTTGTATATCTTTTATGTTCAGATACAAAATAGTACAAAGCTGGTCAATAAAAATTTATGTTCAAAATACGAAAGACATAAAAAAATATTGAATATAAAATCCATAAAATAAAGCTCTCTCTTCTGAAGACCAGTTGTTAACAGAGCTGCGCGTTAAAATACGAATAGTCAATTATCACGAATGAATCTTGTTTTTCCGAAACTGGATTTATTGAAATTACCTGAATTGCGTTTCTGACTAACGCAGCTTTTATTGTTCCAGTAGTTTTCTTTCTTTAATATATTTCGGCTACCTTTATCTGTAGCCTCGGATGGACCAACTGAAGAAGGCTACCGAAACATGTAACCGAAATATAGTAAAGAAAGAAAACTGCTGGAACAATACAAGCTGCATTAATCAAAACGTAGTTAAGGTTATTCAATTTTCACATTAAAGATTTAAAACCTAACATTTTTCCAATAAAATGGAACCTTAATATATTTTTTATATATACATATATATATATATATATATATATATTGATAGTTTCTAATTTCATAACGAAGAGGAGATTGGCTACAACAAATGTACAGTGAGATTGGATGAACGAATATACTAACGAATCCAGAACAATGGCTGTAGATACTGGTACAAATAAGATTTATTGATAAATGTTATTCCATGGAGTACGTTGTTTTGTTCTTACATACATATATATATATATATATATATATATATATATATATATATATATATATATATATATATAATATACTAACAGCAGAGTATGATCGTATGGCATATCGGTTATATTTAGTATGTTAGTAGTCAGTTATCAATGCATTTCAAATTAGATAGTCTTTTTTCTCGATTACCTGTAATAATTTAAACTATTCTAAGCAAAATTTACTATTTAAAACCTAGGTATTGGCTATGAAATAATATAATATAATAGCACGGTTACAGGATATTTATAGTAGGAGGATGCAGTATGGCTTAAACCGTGGATGTTTTTACGTTTGCTAAATGAAATTAATGATAAATCTCACAGTAAAAAATTCAGCTAATTTCATGTGAGTGGCGCATACCAACGTATTCATAAATATATTTGCCCTTATCTGGTCAAGATTGAATCATGCCTAGCCAGAATACTGTCTCTAAGAATTTAAATCACCGAAAGTCTTCAATTACCATTTCAGCCTTAATTGTTACATACGAACTAAGTAAAGAGCATTTTCTCAGATGAATAAAAACTACAAAACCATTGAATTTTATCCCCGTTATTCTGGTTTCCTTTATTGCATTCTAGTTAAATTTTAATTGTGCCGTTGCGTATAACTTATCAAGTTTGCGCGATATATTATAGCATTTTATTGTTCAATATTCATAGCCTGTATATTTGTTTTTAATAATAATCTAATTTTGCCTAACATGAAATTCATCATGGCATTTTCCTGATTATGATTACTTGGGGCAAGAAAATATTTTTAAATATTTTATTTAAGCGTTTAAGCAAGTCGTAGAAAATATTTGCGAATTTAACACACTTTAAAGTACAATAAAAATGAAACATATTAAGACAATTTTCATCAAACATTTACCTCTTTGAATGTATGCAACTCGTCAACATGATGGTGGTACCATGTACCGACTTGGCAACCATAGTGTTAGTACCATGTATCTTTTCGGTACTATAAAATTGGTATGGGGTACTGACACAATAGCCATACTTTTGGTATCCTTTACAGACTCGGTATATATATTTTATAGAGTGAGTTAGCATTGAAGCCGCATTGTCGAGACTTTATTTGACGCTAACTTCACTACTGCAGGTTTACATATTCGTCTAGGAGATTTTACCGTCCTATTATCGCACATTCCTCACCCAAATATATAGTGGTTAAAGGGCGTAATACCGGCTCCTACCGATAAGTCGCCAGTAAGCACGAAACGAATGTGCACGAGATTATACTTTCCGTTCATGCTGCCTTTGGTTTATCCTCCTGGTCACAGCTGAATTAATTTGTTAATAGGCCCGCAACACCTAATTAATTAATTAGTTCATCGCTACAATTCGTATGAAAAAATTTCCTAAAGTTACCATTTAGAGGCGAACAACACTTCTCACTTATTGCATTGTGGTTAAATCAATTTTCAAAAGAGAATTTCCTAAAAGCAAAAGTTAAAATTACATTCAGAACACAGATAATCGAGGATAGACGCTAAAGATTAATTTCCAAATATAACCAAATCATCCAACGTTTACAAATTTCCATGTATGTGTGTTAGCATATATATTAGACTTTTCAGGAAGTAAACGATAAAAAGAATCCAGCAACTTTTATTGTAGCAATTGACTGAAAAAGGCCTGGCACAGTCAGAAAAATCAGATATATTGAATGATATATTTGTAACCAAATTTACAATTTTCTCTTTACTATACAAAGCAAAATCCGAAAAATTATTGTACATATACAAAGTTCTTCATATGAAACAACAATCAACTGACCTAAACATTCAAAAGTTTTATAAAAACGATATTTTAATCAACAGGCTACGAATCGCATGACCAAACAACAAATTACAGGCACGCAGGAATGCCCGAACACCTACTAAATTAAAATAAGCAGACAGTCGATCGGATTGGCAACAAATTGAAGAGGAAAACCAGCTGCATAAGTCGTCAGGTAGATCGGTTTTATTCATGTTGGTAACTCGTTATTTTTTGTGAAGAATTGAATCGTCCACACAACTTGAAACAAGTCAAAATTTATTCGGTGTCTATGGCCCGATACACTATCCCGTCTACCGCATATTACACGTGATTTTCATTTTTATGTCAACTAATTTTATTTTTTAAGCTATTGCGTCTTGTGAAACTTATATGCCAACTTAATGGATGTAATGCCCAACTAATAAGCTCCCATCTTTCGTAAAAAGGCAGATAACATGCTACTTGCCTCGGTGTAAACGAAAGTCACTTAAAACTAAGCCATGTCCTCCCTGTTTCGAAACGCGTTCGCTGCCATGCTAGCTACTAGTCGACGTGATTTATTTGCTAAATTATGCTACGAATTTTTTATGACAATAACATATATTTACGATTAAATCATTTCATAATAATGTAAATATTTTTAATTTATTTCTTCTGTCAGTATATACATAGAATTGATTACGATATCAAATGCCAATCGACAAGTAGACCTGCTTGCTTTAATTCGCAAATTATCAGCTAATTTCCAAAATTGCGGCGGCCGATATCTGCACCAGGCTGAATTTAATACGCACTCCTCCAACTTATCCACCACGCAAATAAGGCCGCGCATTGGAGGCGTTTATCCATTGTAAATTTACACGAGAATACTGGTCAGTCGTCACCGCCAGCTGATTCTAATTGGAATCGCTAGTTTCCTAAATTACCAGCGATGCATCCCAAAATTGGCATTCTATAAAAGGTGACATGCTATCTGGAGAAGTGATTTTGTAATATAATATAATATCAGGTTTTGATTATATTTATATTTTCAGTATAAACTAAATATTGCATAAGAGAGGAAATACAATTTATTAAGTATATTGTTATCATTCTTATTGTAGATTTATCCAACAATAGCCCGATTTGCAAGTATGTATTAGGTTCTTTTAAAATGCGAGCATTAATAAAATTCATTGTACCCTTCTTAAAATTTCTTTTTGTTTTTGCACATAGGAAGGGTACAATGTATGTATTACGTGTTGCGAACCTAGTAACAAATTAGTTCACTTGTGACCAGAAGGATAAACCAAAGATAGCATGAACAGAAGGTATAATCTCATGCACATTCGTTTCGTGCTTACTGGCGACTCATCAGTAGGAGCCGGTATTACGCCCTTTAACCACTATATATTTGGGTGAGGAATGCTGGATAATAGGACGGTACAATGTCCTAGACGAATGTGTAAACCTGCAGTAGTTAAGCTAACATATAAAGTCTCGACAATGCGACTTCAACGCTTACTCACTCTATATAATATATATACCGAGTCTGTAGAGGATACTAACACTATGGCTATTGACGCAATAATGGCTATTCATCTGCAGAATAGATGGAACCTAATATATGCTGAAAAATCAATGAAAACCTCATGAAGAACACTTCCATAATAGCGTAGTGGATGAGTTGCTAGACTTATGTAAAGGCTATATTGTTCAGATTATGAAGGCATTAAAATTGGCATACACGTGATAAATACCTAATAAGGACGACATCGGTTTTCTTGTTGTTTTGTATTTAATACATTATGCTATGGTTAGTTCAACTTGATAATATATATATATATATATATATATATATATATATATATATATATATATATATATATATATATATATATATATGATATAAAATGAAATAATCATGATATTTAAAATAATAATAATTATACTACTACTAATAATAATAATCATTATTATTATAACTTTAATTTTATTATATTTATGATTATTTCTATTATTATTGTTGTTAATTTTTAATGCTATATTTGGCAGATTTTGCCTAAAATCTACATATATTGGTCCTATTATTTAGACACGTCACTTAGGGATATTCAAATAAAGCAAAAATGGTTAATATTGTTTTTATCAAAAAGATACTTACAAGAAATTTCTTTATCACTGGACGTAAACATGTAAGACTAAGGAGAATGGTATAAATTTGAATTTTGTAACCGAATGTTTGGCAACAGTTAATCAGTTATCGAATGCGTTTTTTTACAATTGTCTCGAAGCCAGATTGCCTCAGCAGCCTTCCGTCAATTCTTAGTAGAAAATTAATTCACTTTGACATAAACAAAAGTAAATTTCACTGTAAATTAGTATGATTTAAGATTAAAAATTCATTGTAATATAAAAATATTTTCCTATTAGTTAATCTTAACGTGTTGACAAAAAAAAAATAGCAATTTCACATAAAATATTAACTAGGAACTCGATTGACTCATGAGTTCCGGTGATGCACACGAGCCAAGATCGCATGCTAATCAAATTGAATTTATCATGATTGTTGTTTATTTGCAGAATCTTTGCCTAAATTAAATATTTTTTAGTGTTTGGCTTGATTAATTAACCGTTTCTTCCTGTATAACTTTCAGACGCCGGTGTTGGAATGTTACTCTTGTGTCGTGAATGTGAATTTCCAAATCAGTCATATGGTTTTGCCACTATCTATCGGATTAGTGGCTTGTTCTATTTATTTTCATCGAAAGGAAATTAAATAATTGCATTTAATTTTTTGACCAGTTATAGAATTTATCTTGTATTTACACATTTTAAAATAAACTAGAAAGACACCACAAACAATTCGACGAAAGTAATCACAATCTATAATAAATTATACTTTTGCTGTGTAGTTTATAATAAACTCTATCACGCCATACAAATAAATCGTAAAATACGGACATTTATTTCGGATTAAGTCGATACAGGAGTGTAGAGCCTAATTAATCATTTTGCCATCGTATATTCAAAACGAAGAAATGACATAAAACACGTGAAATGATTTTAAATGGTGATATATTTGTTTCACAGAGAAAATGTTAAAGAAGATTGGTTGTTGCAAGAGTATTTTTGTTTCAAGATGGTGAGTTTGATTAAAAAAACAGCAATCGAATTGTATATATATATGCAAGTATGTATTAGGTTTTGCGAACCTAGTAACAAATTTGTTCATCCATTTCGTCATGGTGTTTATATTCTAATCACACAGCGAGTGTATCATATAAGAACATTTGTTCGAAAAATGTGCAACATTAGTTCCACGAGCTACGTGTTTGCCGAAACATCGGTTAGTATGAAAACAAATATTGCGTTCATTATTCGGCGGATGAGGCGCAGTGTATAGAGGAATAGAGATGAAATATTATGTTCTCCGGCTCAAGCCCCGTCAATAGCAAATTCGAAACAGTACCGTACAAATTCCCAAAAATGGCAAAACCGGTCTACGTGATGAATTGCTATTACCGACTTAGGAAATGCTCGTTTATTCTATAGTTCACTTCAATTTGTTATGAAAGTCACTATTTCGCAACATATAATTAATAACCAGACTAGTGTTTACCAATTCTTACCGAAAACAAAAATTAAATCGATAATTGCAGTTTCAATCAATCAATATTGTTATAAAATACGTCAAATCCGCCAAAGCTCATTCAGATTTTCCCTTTTTAATTATCAACTTAATTTTTGTTCTATAAAACAGAGTTTGCAAATAAACCTATGCGGTTACTTTTTAATGGCATGGACATATTTGAACTTGAAATATTTCATCGAAATCACCCAACACAAAGTACATAATGCATACTTTGTTAGAACTTAGCCATGAAATGTTACTAAATGGTTATCCATTATAAAAATTATGGAGGAATTACTCAGGTATTTTTGCAAACAGATTAATTAAAAAACGAATATCTGCACATTTGTTTAGAACTTCTTTTTGGTTTTTTTGTTGAATCTGGAATATCCCAATTAGATTTTTTCGTAGCATCAATTCTATTGCAAATATAATTTTTATACATTGGAAGTCCACAATTAATTACTGTGAGCGCCTATGTAAATCTGGGGATAACCAGTTGTTTTATAATAGCAGTGTTTCAATATGCACCGACTTTGCGAAATGGTTAATCGTGTTAGACCAGTATCTTAAACTCACAAATGACATAACCGCGATGTAAAATTTATCCTAATTTATGTTGATTATTGTCGAAATTTTCGTTAATTCTTTCGCTGCTACTCCAATAGGTATAGCTTTACTCTACATTCATTTACAAATTTATAATTGACAACAAGTTATTTAGATAATTGCAACTTTCCGCGCACTTTAAACGATGTCGACCACAAGCCGAAACAGACTTTCTTCATCTAATAAACAGTATGTGATAAGACAATCTACACTTTAATCAAGGTGGCGATTATGATATAAATACCTGACCCATTATGTGCGTACATTTGTCAGTATAAAATAAGTACAGTATAGTGTGGAAAAGGCAATTTATCTAGTAGACCGGTTACGTCTTAAATGGGAATACATCAAATACTGTCCAGAGTTTACCGCGGGCAGGGCTGAAACTCGGGCACTTTTGCTTCTGAATCTGGCGCTCTAACCACTAAGCCATTCTGCCGCACAACACTCACAATTTTCATTTATATACTAACTAATGCTTCTTGGTTAACCTTTTCATTAGCTATAGCCTATATAGCATCCATTGCGACCTAATTTCCAACTAATCATCCCAAATCTGACATTACTGAACCGACACCACACTACGTGGGAAAGTGGAATTGAAATAAACATTTATATGATTAAATGAACATTGGTTGCACGAGCGGTGATATCAAGTACCTTCCAAACTATAAATTACGTAGTGTTAAATGAACTAGTAACAAATTATTTCAGTTGTGACCAGAAGCGATAAGCAACGGCAGCATGAACGCGGTATAATCTCGTCATATTCGTTTATGCAGCTTTCAGGCGACTCATCAGCAGGAGCTTGGTATTACGCCCTTTAACCACTATATATTTG
>JAQBSW010012078.1:0-17896 GCA_029291075.1 Eudiplozoon nipponicum | reverse complement strand
CAGATTATGTTAGCTTCACTATTATAGGTTTACACATTCGTCTAGGAGATTGTACCGTCCTATTATTCCACATTCTTCTACCGAATATATAGTGGTTAAAGGGCGTAATACCGGCTCCAACTGATGAGTCGCCAGTAAGCACGAAACGAATGTGCATGAGATTATACTTTCCGTTCATGCCGCCTTTGGTTTATCCTTCTGGTCACAACTGAACTAATTTGTTTTTAGGTTCGCAACACCTAATACATACTTAATAACAAAGATAAATGTTTGATTTTTCAATCACGAATTGTAATGCTTTCATCAATATGCTGTGTAAGCCAAATCTACTTTGATTATCAATATCGCGATCAATAAAACGCCGATATTTATCACACACACAAACTTTTGAAGTTAAGAAAACACACACGCAAAGACATATACAAAACGCACACAACATGGAAACCGCCACCTTTTTAATGGAAGCTCAACTATTTATACAATCAAACACTCCATATGCATAAATTTGGCCTGTGCAATGAAAAAAATAAACAATATGCTTATTCTGTTTAAGCATCGATTTCAAAGATTTGATATTTGATATCACTTGAAGACTTTCTGTGAGATTTAGGCCAAATAAGCAGGTATTGTATACTGACCAAGCCAAACCAAACTTTTCCAGCATTATACGTAATACATGTATGGCAAAATTTGTCAGTTCCGAAGAAGAATACGCGTGTTAGTCCACTATTTCGTCTGAAATGGGAACATTTTCAGGTTTAGATAAGGGAACATATGAAGTCTGTAATATGCTTTACCACTAAGCCACAGTTGGGTGAGTCTCTGTTAATGTGCGTGTAATTTCTGATACTAAATTTTCGTTGAGATTTGACCCACATATGCAGTTGAATTGTTCAGTCATACACTCCGAATACAAAGAATGCATAGATAGCGATTTTAGGTGGATCACCAGATAAAATGCTATTTTGCTAGGCAACATATAGTGTTTCCATCTTCTACCAAAAAGTCCATGTTCAATCTCCAAAGAGGTACATTATTTTAATTGACTGTTAAGTCTATTGCTCCGAAATCCTACATATGAGATACGATATGTCTAAGACTTCCACTGACAGTCATAACAACAACTGGACAATGGCCCAATAAGTATAGAAAAATGATTTATTAGACAAATTAACGCTCAGACTAAGATTCTCCACTGCATGAGTCCTATGGACAACGGAATCTCACTTTGAGTTGTAACTGTTAGCCAGCTACCGGATATATCAAATTTACTGAACTAAAAGAATTCATTAGTTTAATAAAAATTGGTCATTCTCATTTGCGCAGATCGGCCGATATTTTTGGTGACACTTACTAATTCCATTGATATACGTGTAGTTAGATGGTAGTTTTCACGGCATCCGATCTATTGATATCGGATGCATTATCAGTATTAGCATAGTGAATAACTAATAGTTGTAATACATATTTGTTCAATTCATTGATATATATATATATATATATATATATATATTCAATTCAAACAATTAAAAAATGGAATTTATTCCTTATCAGCTATCAAGTTTCAAACTGTGGAGTAGGTTAGAAGCCGGCTGTCTGTTTCCATTGAGAAGCAGGATACGTTCGTGTAGCTGAAATGCAACCTTTGGTTGACCATTTCTTTATTTTTCACTGGGTTATTGATGAGCATCCACTTCAGTCTTAGCAGAAATGCAAAAACTATGACTATCGCACAACAATTATTTAAATAAAGGTTGCGAACTTGATATCAACACAAATCAATATATATATATATATATATATATATATATATATATATATATATATATATTTGTCAGTATAAACTGAAAATTGTAAAAACTAGAAAGAGCAATTCATCTAGTAAAACGATTTCGTCTTACTATAACCTACTCAAATACTGTACATGCTTGACGAGATAATGAGAAATAAAACAATTCATGTAACAGCTATATGTTTTGTTTCGTTTTGCACATGGGACGGGTATTATTAATTATATTAAACCTCGCATTGTCAGTATAAACTCAAAGTTGCATAATAAATTAAATTTCCCCGATATGAGCGCTAATCGTGCAAATAATGGAAACTACAGGTAGGTGTCTATAAAGGGTAAAACAGAACTAGTTGGTATATTACATTTGGCATGCTTGCAATGTTTAGATCATGCCGACTACACACACACAGATATATATATATATATATATACATATTGCCAGTAAGGTCGAAACCAAATAGGATATAAAAAGAACGGTAGTTATATTTATTTTTGGCCTTTGGGATTATTCCATTTCCGCAAATTTGATATTAACAAATGTCCTTGTGAGAAAATAGGTTGTGTAGACTCTTAGAATATTGCGCAATTTTTGCAGTATTAATGTAAAATTAGCTGGTAGACTAACTTATTTCATTCTACAACAGAAGTGTTATCAAAAGAATAAATTGGATTGGAATAAAAGGAATTCTCGAAGAGATTCTGAAACTGCGTTTTTATATTTAGGACAAGATTAACACATTGTGATTATGGACTAATTTAGAAAGTGATTCAATTATTAAATTTTTTTAAAAATGTTTGTGACGCGGTGAGCGTGACCAATACATTTTTCATTCTTTACATTTTATGACAAGTATATAACATGAATGAAATTATCAGTCATTGATTGGCGACAGCTGAAAAAATTGACGTTCGTGTCGGCACAGCATTTGTGCAGCCTATATTTCCAGTAAGTCAAATGCACGAAAAACTTCTTGGAGGTGAAATTTTCATTTCTGATATTCCACACTTTACATGATGGCTACGTTCACGTTACTACGGTTGCCGTCTTTCTATATATATATATATATATATATATATATATATATATATATATATACATATATATATATATATATATATATATATATTCCTAAGAGGTCAAAATGCGTCAATTTATGCGTGTGACAACTTTGTTGCCATAATGCAATACTGGTTAAATTCAAATGACTTCGCATTTTTATCATGACTGCATACTTAATTTAAATAAATGATGAATGAAATTCACAGAAATCATCATTTTATTTCGGCCAGTACCTAATCGGTGCGAAATTGACTACCAAAGATACATGAGATTAAGTGCCGTATAACTGCAATGAGGTCCAGATAATTTAAATTTCGTAACTGTACGTTAGAGCAACAACGAAACTAACCCATTTGCTCCATCACTTTGTTTGACTCGCTTTTATTGTCGAGTAACGTAAGACAACCAGAAGCGTGTCAACTGGTAATAAAAATGTCAAAGCTACGGGTATTTCAAAGTGTTATCTAGCTCGCACATTTTTACTCATTAACCATTCTATGTTGGGTAGACGAAATGCCCTAACTATTATTATTATTATTATTATTATTATTATTATTATTATTATTATTATTATTATTATTGTGTGTATTATTATTATTATTATTATTATTATTATTATTATTATTATTATTATTATTATTATTATTATTAATATTATTATTATTATTATTATTATTATAGTCATTATAAATAACAAAAGTATTCGTATCACTATCAAGATGTTTGACATCATCAACAAAGTACAAAAGGTATAATAAAGCCAAATAATACATAGTAAATACTAATACCAATATCGTTGTCACCTTATCACTACGAGCATCATCAACACCAATATCAATTTAGTCATAATTATTTAATAATATTTATAATACCAGCCATTGAAACCTTCACCACGATCGTCATTATTTTGGCGTATTAATAAGAATCTTTATTGTCCTCCTCCTCTACATCATCATAATCTTAATCATCATCATCATCATCATCATCATTATCAACAAAATTACCATCACAATCAACGTAGTAGTCATAGTCGATTTTATCTACAATATCATTCTAATTGACTGGATCATCCATGTAAATTGATTAATTTCATCCGTAGAATAATTCTCCTCGACGTTAACTTATTCACCGTAAAAAATTTTATTTTATTCATCACTAATTGTACTATTATTGTCATTATCGGCGACATCATCTTCTTGCCAAAGTTTAAACTAATTTTTATTGAAATCAGTATCTAATGAGTAAATTTTGCTTTCCACGAATCCTTCAGTAACGCCACAATAATAATGATCAATACGCTCAAAATCCACTCTTATGCCTTATCAACTTACACATAATCATATCTTAGGTAATCATCACTTTTATAACAAAAAAACTTTGCATACACCTTGATAAAATGCCATAACAACAAAAACAGCCAAAATTAAGAGTATTTAAAGCGACGTAATTGTCTTAAACGTTAACATTATTATTTAACAAAGCGTTAATATCAGGTTCGGTTCCATTTTTCATCAACAGGTAACTGCATGTACATAAATTTGTCAGTATCAACTAAGCATTTCATGGTGTTGAAAAGGCAATTCATCCAGTAGATCGGTTTCGTCCTTATTGGAAACTCATCACGTGTGGTCTGCGGTATATTCTGGGCAGTACACGAGTTCCAAATAAAGACAAAACCGGTCTACTGGATGAATTGCCTTTTCAACACCATAAAATGCTTAGTTTATACTGTCAACTGAATGTGCATATTGAGTCAGGTTGTCTGTATCAAGATCGCAATCTTGATTATAATAATTGTTATCACCACCCGCGCAACCAATTTTTCATTTAATTTTGAATCTTCCTATTATCACTCCTCCAGATTTTTATCTAAATTCAGCATCGCCTACTTCAACATAATCATCTCATTTTTAATCGTCGTCGTGCTCTTTTCTATCAGCGCGTTCAACGGCGTCATCAGAAATGGTTGCATTATTAGCCTCATTTTCACTATCATCACTCGCGATATTTAAGAAATAATTATTATTGATGAAAATATCAATACTCTGCTCATCATTATGATTTTGAGCATTTGGATTATCCTTCTGGTCATATTTGAACCAATGTGTGCGTAGGTGCGCAACACCTTTATACACTATTGCATATACATTTTTTCTCCGTCACAAACAGTGTCTAACCATTATTATTATAATCAAGGTTGCGGTCTTGATATAATCACCTGACCCATTAATTACTTACATATGTCAGTATAAACTAAGAATTGTATAGTGTAGAAAAGGCAATTCATCCAGTAGACCGGTTTCGTCCTTATTGGGAACTCATCAAGTACTGGCCAGAATTTGCCGCGACAGGATACGAACCTGGGCAGGTCTGCTTCGGAATCTGGTGCTCTAACCACTGAGCTATCACCTGCCGCACACTACACTTACGCACAATTTTCAGTTATGCCTCCACTAACTAATGTAACTTGGTTAGTCAATTTTTCCTTTAGGTGGAGCTCATATGGCATCCATTTAGACCCAAAGTTCAACTAACCATGCCCAATCTGTCATTACTGAACAGACACCACATTACATGGGGAAGTGGTATTGAAATGAACATTTATATAATTAAACGAACATTGGTTGCGCGGGTGGTGATAACAATTATTATAATCAAGGTTGCGGTCTTGATATAAACACCTGACCCATTAATTACTTACATATGTCAGTATAAACTAAGAATTGTATAGTGTAGAAAAGGCAATTCATCCAGTAGACCGGTTTCGTCCTTATTGGGAACTCATCATGTACTGGCCAGAATTTGCCGCGGACAGGATACGAACCTGGGCACGTCTGCTTCGGAATCTGGTGCTCTAACCACTGAGCTATCCTGCCGCACCATCATACAAATTATCATTGCTATTATTTACGCACTATTGCAAATCTCATGATTTTTAAAAAATATATAGTTACCACGTTAGACGTACTATAATACTTAGGTTAGCGCTAAATATGGTTTCACCCGTTTGTATACGATTTTTGTACATAACGTTTAAATTCTGCAGGTAAATACTAATTTAAAAAGGTATTTTTATTCATAAATAATATGGAAGACACGCGCAAGCACAACTACATACGACCATATACACATTTATCTCTCTATCTCTCTCTCTCTCTCTCTCTATATATATATATATATATATATCAGCAACAGCAGCAACAGTTTTCAAAGCCTTCTTGGTGTTAAATCTAAATATTCGATTCAAGCATACGGCTTTGCCAGTATCTATAATTATAGCACATTAACAGTTATGTAAGATGTGTAACAAGTAAGAATACTTTAGCGTTGGAAGTCACATCAGTTGTCGCGAGGTGATGATGTTTGTAGCAATTGTTGTCAGGTTAGTTTGGTGGGAGAGGGCAATTGCAATGATGATAGGGACGGGCGTCATTACCATATGACTTTTGACAAATCCTGTTAAGAATATGCAGCAGCATATACTGAAACGAAGTTGGTCTCAGATTGGTCATGGCTACTAAGTTAGGTTATACGGGTAAGAACAATAAAATTTTTAGCACAAAAGAACATTTATCTGACGGGATTAGAATGTTGACAGCATAAACAGATTAGCTTACGAAATTGTTTTACTACCAACAAGGAGTGGGAATACGTGATAAATACATTACTTACATAAATACATTACAGCACTTTTATTTATTGGTCTAAGTTACTAATCTTTTCTCGTAATCACGATAACTTTTCATTGACCATTAAATTTTAAACCATTTTTTATTCTGTAACATTAAGGGTGGCGCTGAAACCCTAGCAACTGAACTCGTGCACTTCACTATTGAACGAACGTAATGAAAAGGTTGAATTCGACATATATGTTAATCATAATGCCAAAACAATGCCAAAAAAGAGTTTAGGACGGAGCAATATTGGTTGAACAATTGTTCCGAATTATTAAAAAAATCGTGACTCGCAAGAAACTTTTATAATTGAAGTTGTCTGAAATAAAAGGTGCACAAAATGAGAGATATAGTACTGTTTATTGGTTTTTGAAGGTCTAGATATATTAAACTTTATACCACTAATTCAAGGAACACACACATACACACACATATATATATATATATATATATTCAACCAATATTAACCTTTTTTCGTCTATATGCATATATTTATATTATCCTGACCTCTGAACCAAAAGGAGAATTGACTTGTGGTCGAAAAATTTTCTTGTTAGGGAAATGCTCAAAAACCAGATAAATAATTATTTGTGACAAAAAATTAGTTATTGGTATCTCTGGTCTGTGGACACTATATATGTAGTGAGATAATTGCGAACTTGATATCAACACAAATCAATATATATATATATATATATATATATATATATACATATACATATATATATATATATATATTTGTCAGTATAAACTGAAAATTGTATAAACTACTATTATAAACTACTTAAATACTGTACATGCTTGACGAGATAATGAGAAATAAAACAATTCCTTAACAGCTATATGTTTTGTTTCGCTTTTCACATGGGAAGGGTATTATTAATTATATTAAACCTCGCATTCCAAATGAAATTTATTATTTATGTTGTCAGTATAAACTCAAAGTTGCATAATAAATTCAATTTCCCCGATATGAGCGCTAATCGTGCAAATAATGGAAACTACAGGTAGGTGTCTATAAATGGTAAAACAAACTTGTTGGTATTGGCATGCTTGCAATGTTTAGATCATGACGACTACACACGCACACACACACACATATATATATATATATATATATATATATATATATATATATATATATATATATATATATATTGCCATAAAGATCGAAACCAAATAGGATATTAAAAGAACGGTAGTTATATTTATTTGATTATACATGTATTTGATTATGTAACTTAGCATAAGATCGCAAATCAAATTCATTTAATAGTCTGATTTTTACCTAATCGTAAACTCAGCAGTAAATGCCAGATTTGCCTCGCTCTCAGTCCGAATTAGGGAGCACACCTAGTTTCTGTTTACATACATTATTCTCCACTCTACGGAAGGCGAATATTACATTGAATTATCTGGTTTGTATCAAATTTAATTTTTTGGTCTGTCATTACAGAAGGAAATGGCAATGGATTCATTATAAATGATGATCTATACGCAATTTATTATTCACTCACTGGCGCAATTCTTATTGTTTGTAAAAAAATTTAAATTACATGTTTCTTAACAAATATGTCATATATTATACAACATTTAACGTGCAGTTGGTGTCAGAAAACGGATGCAGGCTGGTTGAGCATCGTAAAATTGATAAACAAAGCATCTGGCTCTTCATGAGATTCGTAAGTCCAAAAACCTTAGATTCCAAATGCAATTGATTAAAAAGCCAGCATTTTACCTATGTTGAGCATCACATAAATAAAAGTCACAATTTTCGAATAAACTCGAATTCTTAGAAAATCAGTTATTTATCTATTTCACTATCACTACACAAAAGTAGCTATAGCTAGATTCGTCATTTAAAATATCTTACCAGTTCCAGCCTAACAAACAATTTATCTGTTGATGCTTGTAATAATTTAGTCTAAAAGAGAATTCAAACCTTTTCTGTTTTACTTAGTCAGTCACATGATATAAATAAAAACCGTAAGTTGAATGTACTACTGCGTTACGATCTTTCAAGGTCATTGTCAAATAATGACGAAAAGCTGGTAAACGAGGATCAAACCGTATCTCAAATAGAAGATTTGAATGCATAATAGACGCGACTCTCGCCTACAATAATCTCACATTCATAATACATGACTGGGAATTTCGGTTGGACAATTTCTCTGTGGTCAGAAATATAACCTTTTAGTAGGTTTCGCTGCTCGTGTGTAAGTTATACAATAAAACAATCATTGTTCTTTTGCGATACTACTTAGAATGGGGTTGGGTGAGAGACGCACATGTGATTTTAAATTATATATATATATATATATATATATATATATATATATGCATTGTTACTTTATCCTCGTTTTTAAGATTGCCATCGTTCTCAAGTGGTGACGATTGGAAGTCGAAACACGTCAGCACCTGTGACTCACGGAAGTATAAAGATATTATGCTCCTGTTTAAATTAATTTGAGGTAATGACTATTTAAGATTCGTAAACAGATTTTAAAATCTGATATATCTCACACAGTTCTGCTCGACTGGTGTAGAATAACTGGATTGGAAATTATTCAAATTTTGAAAACCGTATAATAAATGCAAATTATCAACACCCGCTCAATGAATCAATGCTTAACAGATATAATTTTTTAAATTACTAAGTTGGATCATTCGGAATATTCATTACCCCTAAGTGAACAATAAATTGACAATTATGCCAAATTTATAAAATAAGATTAGCCTCAGGCAAGGCATATAATCCATATCTTTTAATTACACGCACGCATGAAAATCACAAATTCATGTCAGTGTACATGCTGTAAAAGCAGGTGAATTTGTTAACATTCGAGTGTCGTTAGAAATTGTATCATGAACTTTCAACGCGTATATATTTATTTAATGACACCACTCATATTGTCACAACAGAAATCATCTACATGTTGTCTAGACAATTAACCGAACAATTTTATATAAACGACAATTTATCTATTTACATATCTAGCCTTACATTCAGAAGTGGATATATATATATATATACTTTAAGTCAACTTTCTCTCTTTTAATGTTTTGATCAATAATTACACCTCCATCTCTCTTTCATCCTATGTAAACATTTTTCCATCAGGAAAGCTATTTATCTCTCCAATAATTTATTATTTTATACAACTATTTATACATTCAAATTTATATCTATCTATCCATCCGGAACAAGATTAATAACCTATTTAAATACATATTTTAACATCTATACTTTGCACTATTTCTATCAATCGACGCATATATGACGGAAAATTATCAAAATCTTATTCATTTTTATGTATACATGTTTCTACTTGTTTGTTTTTATTAAATAGTTATATCAAAATATCAATCCGTCAGTATTTAAATTAGTATATCAATGTATTTATCATGCCATTGGTAAATTTATATATTTATACATTTTCTAAAATATCTCTGAAGTTTTCAACCTCTCTTTGTAGTTATCTATTATCCATCTATCTTTCTAATTGCAAAACATTTTTGATCATTCATCACTTTATCAACCAAAAAAATGTTTCATGTGTCTTTCAAACCCTCTACTAACAAATTGCATTTCATATGGTCTAAATAGATGAAAGTCTATGTTTCTATCTTTGTTTAAACAAGTATTTTAAATTAAATTTATCTATCTATATCAATGTACCAATAGACCAATTTCAATTTTATCTCAAAGTTCCTCGAATTCTTTAATTATTCATTTTGCTTAAAATGAAAGATTATTTATTAGCCTTATACCGGCCCAAATATTTTCAACATCTAACAAATTCGTAGTTGTCGTACAGTTATTGCTGGTAAGAGTAGAATTTTAGTTTTTTTTGTTTTCACGAGTTCTGTTGTCAAAGTGATGATATTTAATCACGCAATTAGGTATTAGCTTCTTTTAACCCTCCTTATGTGCGTGAGCGGTGTCCATTTGCACCTTTTTCTCCATATCTGCTTTTGTT
The DNA here is from genome assembly GCA_029291075.1 of Eudiplozoon nipponicum. Lineage (NCBI taxonomy): Eukaryota > Metazoa > Platyhelminthes > Monogenea > Mazocraeidea > Diplozoidae > Eudiplozoon > Eudiplozoon nipponicum. The sequence continues at coordinate 7,390 of JAQBSW010012078.1, read as the reverse complement.
TGCCCTTTCAGGTTGAATATTTAAGAATTGGTTAAGTGTGACCGTAATTTTAGGCAAACTTGAAAGCCATCTCTATTTCTGGCATACCGTCTATTCACCATAAGCCAGCAGTATGACATTTTATACCTGGCTAGCTACAACAGCCTAGAGTCGAAATGAGTTTCGTAAATTTGTTACGGTTGAAAAGATGAGAGTTTGCCAGGTAGGATGAATGAAGAAGAGTATAATTTATCTGAAATAGTTTGTTTTTATCTTCCATCTAAGGAAATAAATCATATGCGGTCAATATTTGTTATGCACTCAACTGTCGACTACAGACTTGCAATGCGATTTTTGATAACTCACGGCATTTGATCCAATTCAATAAACATGCTTCACCCACATTCCTAGGATTGTCTCAGGCTGAAAATTGGCCTTATCTGCTATAAACAGATTTCCTATTTATATATATCCATTTGTGTGGAGAACTACTCTATATGAAATTAGGCATTACCTAATGCAAACATAGTAACAATTTAGTCAAAAACGCACTAGAGGGGTATGTCATCGTCAGCAGGAATAAATGTAAAGGGATTTCATGTTTATTGACGATTAATCAGAAGGAAATAAAATATTTCTACATTCACAATACCTAATACAAAACTGCATACATATTAGTTCTTCAAAATAAGGAATATATAACTATTATATTTTATTTTATTGAAATATTTGTAATGATTTCCACGAAACGTGATGACCGCAGCCGATAAAAAGCCAGAATGCATTGATTTGTTGGAACAACTAGTGTTAGTAATTGGTTGTAATTCTCAATTTTCGTGAAATTTAACTTTTTTGATAACCATTTTGATAGTATCCAGTGACGGCTTGATATTTCATTGTTTTGGTATCATGTACCGACTAGGCAACCATATGTCAGTATAAACTAAGAATTGTATAGTGTAGAAAAGGCAATTCATCCAGTAGACCGGTTTCGTCCTTATTGGGAACTCATCAAGTACTGGCCAGAATTTGCCGCGGACAGGATACGAACCTGGGCACGTCTGCTTCGGAATCTGGTGCTCTAACCACTGAGCTATCCAGTGGCCAGTACTTGATGAGTTCCCAATAAGGACGAAACCGGTCTACTGGATGAATTGCCTTTTCTACACTATACAATTCTTAGTTTATACTGACATATGTAAGTAATTAATGGGTCAGGTGTTTATATCAAGACGGCAACCTTGATTATAATAATTGTTATCACCACCCGCGCAACCAATGTTCGTTTAATTATATAAATGTTCATTTTCAATACCATTTCCCCATGTAATGTGGTGTCTGTTCAGTAATGACAGATTGGGCATGGTTAGTTGGAACTTTGGGTCTAAATGGATGCCATATGATCTCCACCTAAAGAAAAAATTGACTAACCAATTTACATTAGTTAGTATATAACTGAAAATTGTGTGAAGTATAGTGTGCGGCAGGATAGCTCAGTGGTTAGAGCACCAGATTCCGAAGCAGACGTGCCCAGGTTCGTATCCTGTCCGCGGCAAATTCTGGCCAGTACTTGATGAGTTCCCAATAAGGACGAAACCGGTCTACTGGATGAATTGCCTTTTCTACACTATACAATTCTTAGTTTATACTGACATATGTAAGTAATTAATGGGTCAGGTGTTTATATCAAGACCGCAACCTTGATTATAATAATTGTTATCACCACCCGCGCAACCAATGTTCGTTTAATTATATAAATGTTCATTTCAATACCATTTCCCCATGTAATGTGGTGTCTGTTCAGTAATGACAGATTGGGCATGGTTAGTTGGAACTTTGGTCTAAATGGATGCCATATGAGCTCCACCTAAAGGAAAAATTGACTAACCAAGTTATATTAGTTAGTATATAACTGAAAATTGTGTGTAGTGTAGTGTGCGGCAGGATAGCTCAGTGGTTAGAGCACCAGATTCCCGAAGCAGACGTGGCCAGGTTCGTATCCTGTCCGCGGCAAATTCTGGCCAGTACTTGATGAGTTCCCAATAAGGACGAAACCGGTCTACTGGATGAATTTACCTGATCTGCGTTTTGACTAACGCAGCTTTCATTGTTCCAGTAATTTTCTTTTTGAAATATATTTCGGCCCATCTTACCGTAGGCCTTCATCAGTTGCATCTCACGAAACAAATGAAGCAAGTACATGATGAGTTCCCAATAAGGACGAAACCGGTCTACTGGTTGAATTGCCTTTTTTACACTATACAATTCTTAGTTTATACTGACATATGTAAGTAATTAATGGGTCAGGTGTTTATATCAAGACCGCAACCTTGATTATAATAATTGTTATCACCACCCGCGCAACCAATGTTCGTTTAATTATAGGCAACCATAGCGTTTGTACACTTTGTTGCCCCGGTATAGATGATATATAGGGTGAGTTGATATTGAAATCGCGCTGTTAAAGTCTTTACATGAAGTTAAATGCACTACTGCAGGTATCCGCATTCGTATAGGAAATTGCATCGTCTGATTGTTCCACATTCTTTTACCAAATATATAGCGGGTATAGGGTGTAATACAGACTCCTGTGGATGCGTTGCCAATAAGCACGAAATGACTGTGCATATGAGATTATACCTTTCGCTGATGCTGACTTTGGTTTATCTTTCTGGTCTATTTTGAACTAAATTGTTACTAGGTGTGCAACACTTAATTCACGATTGCATATATATTGAGTCGCCGCAAAAAAAAGTATTTAACTATAAAATATTTATTTGAATTATGTCATGAGTAACGTGAAGTATGATAACTGACATAGTTCAAGGCTATAATGTATGAATTTTCTTGAGTAGCAGGTGTTCAGATGTCGTGGCAATTCTCAATTTTTGTGAAATTTTCATAAATTGAAATCCAACTCGGCAACCATTGTTTTGGTATCAAGTACCGTCTCGACAATCATAATGTTGTTACTATGTACCGACTAGTCAACCTTAGCGTTGGTATTCTTTACCGGCTCGGTAGATATCATATATGGTGTGTTGTCTTCAAAATCGCATTGTCGAAAAATTTATATGAAGTTAGCTCTTTTACTGCTTCAATAAACATACGCATATGTGTTTTTAACGACAATTTACACCATATTGCTTGATAAAATATATAAGGATATAGGACGATGTTCGGGCTCCTACTCATGAGTCGCCAGAAAGCACCAATCACGTGTACATGAGATTATTGCTTTCATTCATGCGGATTATGTTATATTCGGTTTGTCCTATTTGGACAAATGTTTTACTAGGTACGCATAACCGAATACAAAATTGCATATATACTTGATCACCACAACAACGAACATTTATCTTTCATATGATGTTGATTATACTACATTTCTAATATAAAAATACATTCAAAATTACACAATCAAACTTTCCCGCAAACTTACACCAAATAAATATTGGGTATGCAGCGTGGAGTCAGCTCCCAATGAAATGTATTAAATTCGTTACACAGATTGTTAAATGATGATCTAAGTATTATAACATGCTAGTTTATGAAAGATCAAGACAGACTCCTTATTCAAATATTGTCCCATATTATTTTGCCAACGATATTATAAGTTTGAAGTAAATTGATGGTTCTTATTTATGATAAGCCAGGGAAATAAAACAATAATTGATTGTGCGGTTGGTGATAACAATTCTTTAAATCAAGTTTGCGAGCTTGAAGTAAAAACCAATCCCATTGTATTTTACAAGTCGTCGAACAGCATAACAAAACTACCGCCAGTTGCACTCACGGACGCATTTATACCTTCCATGGTCATCATCTGAGTACGACAACAAACTGACTAGTGAGGTTCAACCCGCATTGCTAGTCAGTTTCCCATCGTATTCTGATGATGATCACGGAAAGTCGAAACGCGCCAGTGCGTGCGACTGACGGTAGACCTGTAATGTTGTTCGACGACTGGTTAAATACGATGGGTTTCTTGTTTACGTGAAGCTCGCAAACTTGATTTAAAGAAGCCAGGGACGTTTTCTGGGTAGCATTTGAAGAATTTTTAATAAGGGCGAAACTGGTCTACTGGATAAATTATCTCTGCTAACTTATACAGTTTTTAGGTCAAAATGAAAAGAAATATATATCGGGATTGGTGTTTTTATCAAACATGTAAATTTTATTTAAATAATGGTAATCACCATATGCGCAATAACTTAATTTTTAAATTTAATAATTTTCATTTCAACAACAAAACCTCATTTAACGTGGTGTTTGCTTAAAATTGAAAGATTGGGGCCGGCACGTTATAACTTCAGATAAAACATATGCACATAGACTCCAACTGAAGAAAAAACTAAACCGAAAATATTTGGAAATTGAGTGCAGTTTTCAGCAAAGTGGCGCAGATTGTACCGTCCTATTATTCCACATTCTTCTACCGAATATATAGTGGTTAAAGGGCGTAATACCGGCTCCTACTGATGAGTCGCCAGTAAGCACGAAACGAATGTGTATGAGATTATACTTTCCGTTCATGCTGCCTTTGGTTTATCCTTCTGGTCACAACTGAACTAATTTGTTACTAGGTTCGCAACACCTTATACATACTTGAACGATTGAATTACCTTTGAGCAGATAGTTGCATTAATTGTGAATAATTATCGGTGTAAAATATGTACTAACTGATTACAAAGCAAATGTGACACCGTTCGCGATCCGTCTGTTACAAAAGTTTAAACAGTAATAGAGGAGTGACTAATAAGAACGAAACGAATTATTTTTTAAAAATCCTCGATTGCGCGAGAGGCGGTAACAATTCTTTAAATCAAGTTTGTGAGCTTGAAGTAAGCACTAATCACATTTTGTAATTAATCTGTCGTCGAAGAACATGACAAAACTGTGACAGACGTTAGTTTTGATATGTTGTTCGACGACTGGTTAAATGCAGAATGATTTATGTTTGTTTTTATAATGCAATGCTTTGTTTATACTAAGGAATGTAAATATAAAGAGATTGGTATTTGTAACAAGCTTGACATAAATAATTGCTCATAGCATCCGTGTAATCAATAATATTTTAATATCATAAATCGTCTATTCAATAAATTGTCCATAGGCAGCGTGACTTCTGTTCTTTAATGATAGATAGGGGGTGATTAATTGGATGAATAAGCTATCCCTAATGATAAGTTGGTATACAACTAAAAGTTATCTGTAATTTTGAGCAAACTGGCGCAGCCGAAATTGTAAATCACGCTGAGGTAAATTTGCTTCGATTGGAGCCCTATACATGGACGAATTCTGGACTGTAAATGAAGTTTTCAATATGGAAAAATCGGTCTTTTGGTCACAACTGAACTAATTTGTTACTAGGTTCGCAACACCTAATCCATACTTGCATATATATTAGCTCTCCACAACAAACGGTATTTAACTGTTATATATTGAATTGACTGATGTCATGATTATCGAGAAATTTGAAAATTGACATTGATCAAGGCTAGAATTTATCGCTTTACTGGAGTAACAGGTGTCAGAAATTGTTTTAATTCTCAATTTCGGTGAAATATAGCATAAATTGATATCCATCATGTTGGTACCATGTTCCGATTCGGCAACCATAGTGTTAGTACCATGTACCTTTTCGGTACAATAATGTTGGTATCGGTTACTAACACAATAGCCATAGTGTTAGTATCGTTTACAGACTCGGTATATATATTATATAGTGTGAGTTAGCGTTGAAGTCGCATTGTCGTAGACTATACGATGTTAACTTCACTATTGCAGGTTTACACATTCGTCTAGGAGATTGTACCGTCCTATTATTCCACATTCTTCGACCACAATGTATAGCGGTTAAAGGGCGTAATACCGGCTCCTACTGATGAGTCGCCAGTAAGCACGAAACGAATGTGCATGAGATTATACTTTCCGTTCATGCTGCCTTTGGTTTATCCTTCTTGTCACAACTGAACTAATATGTTACTAGGTACGCAACACCTATTACATACTTGCATATATATTAGTTCTTCGCAACAAACAGTACTCAACGATTGTCTAATCGCATAAATTCTTAAATTTTTATCTAATTCCCGGGAATAATGGTGTCTGTTCCATAATGACAGTTTTTGAGTGGCTAGTTCGAACTTTACGTATAATTCGTCGCTATTTATGCTCCACCTCAAGCAAGATAAACCAAAAAACTTAAGTCAGTATATAGTTGCAAATTGTGTGCAAGGTTCGGCAAGGCGGAGCAGTGGATAGGACCGCAGATTCCAATGCATATATGTCTCAGTCCGAGACAAGTCCGAGGCAAAATTCTTGACAGTATTTGAAGAGTTCCGATGACGAATAAAGCCGATTTACCGGAAGATTTGCCAAAGTGGTACTATACGACGCTTCGCCTAAATTGACACAGGTATATAAAGCGTGTTTATTTTTTATATTATACTCGCAAATTTGATTAAAATAATTGTTATCACAACCCACAAACTTAATGATTATTTACCTTTACGAATCTTCAATCAAATATCATTTCTCCAGTTAGCGTGATCTCTGTTCTCTAATGCAGATTGGAGGTGGGTGGTTGGAGCCTTAGATTCAAATATATGCTACATGGGCTACAGCCGAAGGAAAAGTAAACTGGTACAAAACGCAAAATTATGTGTAGTTCTGGCGGTAGTTTTGTTATGTTGTTCGACGACTGGTTAAAAACAATGGGATTGGTGTTTACTTCAAGCTCGCAAACTAGATTTAAAGAATTTTGTGTAGTGTTCGGCAGGGTGACACAGTGTAAATAATCACGGACTCCGAAACCAGTTTGTATCGCTTCGAGCCCATTCGTTGAAAAAAAACAGTTAGTGAAGAGCTCCAAACAGGGCCAAAAACGGGCGCTTGTTTTATACTTAAAAATGCATATAAAATAGATTGGTGTTTAAATCAAGTTCCCAAACTTTAGTTTAATAATTGTCAATCCACACGGCACTCAGGGATAGTGTAATTGCACAAATCTTCAATTAGACAACAATTCTACAGGTAACAATTATTTAAATCAAGTTTGCGAGCTTGAAGTAAACACCAATCCCATTGTATTTAACCAGTCGTCAAACAACATAACAAAACTACCGCCAGCGGCAACGCACTGACGCGTTTCGACCTTCCATGATCATCATCAGAGTACGACGGCAAACTGACTATCGAGGATCAAACCGCGTTGAATATATATGGAAATCAAATTTAGATATGCGGCTCTCACCTCTAGCAGTCTCGATAGTCAGTTTGCCGTCGTACACTGATCATGATCATGGAAGGTCGAAACGCGTCAGTGCGTTGCAGCTGGCGGTAGTTTTGTCATGTTGTTCGACGACTGGTTAAATACAATGGGATTGGTGTGTACTTCAAGCTCGCA
>JAQBSW010012077.1:0-17896 GCA_029291075.1 Eudiplozoon nipponicum | reverse complement strand
ATTTCTGAACTTAAAGTAGGTAGAGGACATACAAATATTTAAAAGTTCCATAATACTACTTAACATCATTTTACTACCTTCTATTATCTCTGGGAACTCTGTTAAACAACGCTTCACACTTTCTAATGCTGCTTGTACCGGGACATTAGTATACATCGATACAACGTCCAGGCTAGCCATTCTATCATTATCATTCAAGTTATATCTACTAATAATGTCAATAAAATGATATGTATTTTTTAAAGTATAATCTAAGAAATAAGTATATTTTCTAATTCTGTTGCATAGAAATTTCGACAATCTATATGTTGGTGAGTTTTGTACATTAACGATTAATCTAAGTGGATTCCCCTGTTTATGAATCTTTACTAGACCATAAACTCTCGGAGGGACTGTGTCACGTTGTATTAATGAATTCCCAAGTCCTGGTTCTAATTCCTTCGACTCAATCATTCTATTAATTATAGTCTTAACTTGTCCTTGTAACTTATCAGATGGATCTTTATTTATTTTATTATAGACCTCTAAATTATTTAATTGTTCATACACTTTCAATTCATAATCTGACCGGTTCATAAGTACCGTTGCACCACCTTTATCTGCCTTGAGGCATATTACTTTATTGGATAATAATTCTGTTCTTAAGTGTTTTAGATCATAACTCTGCTTGCATCTCACCTCTTTGTGCTCTAACACCGCTTTGGACACATCCAATTCAAACCTAGTCTTATCTTTCTCTGGGAGAAACTGGGCAATCTTAACTGTTTCTGTAATTATCTCATTCCTAGGTACGTAATCAATAGGGATCGCAGTATTAAGTCCAAGATTAAGAATTTGTTTTTGGTCTTCCTTGAGATCCATTCTCGATAAATTAACTAAACGTTTGGACATGACCTCTTCAATTCTCCTATTTCTCAAAGGGCAATTAATTCCCAATATTGCTAGTTTTTTTTCATGCCTTTGTCTAATTTTTTTAATTTCATTATCCCTCGTTTTGTCTGTGAAATCTTCAATATGTTTGAAATCCAACATACCTAATCTCGCCAGTAATATGGACCTTATTTTGTCTTCTCTCTAATCAGTTCAAATTTACGTTTGTTTAGTTTCTTAATCGATATTTTTATTAAATGTAAACAAAGCTCATGCTTAAGAGTATTTCCTACTTTATCCAAAACGAATGAAAGTTTAAATCTAAAACATTTCGGTATAACATTAAATTTTAAACATTTATTAAGGAACGAGGTATTTTCCACTTGCCTAACAATCTGCATCTTCTTCCGCTTGTACTGATTCATAAGTGTGACCACTGTCGCATCATATTTGATCCTCAAATAGGCTTTGAACTCAATATTTTGCAGTGTGTAAGCATTCAGTTATAACAAATAACAAAAGGTTCGATACTGTCTCTCTCCCCTAAAATAATCTGCATACGAAATGAGATGAGGTATAGGTGAGGTAATGATTGGTCTGCTAATTATAAAAAGTTATATATTGAGTTTAGTTACTGAGACAAATTCTATGATTAAAATAGTGTTGAGTCAAATATATATAAATAGAATGGTTTTGGAACGAGGTTACCACCTATGCTTAAATCTGCTATTGTGATCAGTGTTGTGTTGCCTGATGATGGTGCTGGAAAATAGGCACCGAAACGTCGCCAGTAAACAAAGATGTGATAGAACCGCATTTCCAATTGAAGTAAAAATGAGTCAACCCGATCAAAGACAAAACAAAATTGGAAATAGTGACAAATCGGATCTTTGTGTAACTGCCCGTGTACAGCTATTACCCGCGTACGCAAAACGCGGCATTGATAACCTGAATGCTTACACACCGCAAAACATTGAGTTCAAAAGCTATTTGAAGATCAAATATGATGCGACAGTGGTCACACTTATGAATCAGTACAAGCGGAAGAAGATGCAGATTGTTAGGCAAGTGGAAAATACCTCGTTCCTTAATAAATGTTTAAAATTTAATGTTATACCGAAATGTTTTAGATTTAAACTTTCATTCGTTTTGGATAAAGTAGGAAATACTCTTAAGCATGAGCTTTGTTTACATTTAATAAAACTATCGATTAAGAAACTAAACAAACGTAAATTTGAACTGATTAGAGAGAAGACAAAAATAAGGTCCATATTACTGGCGAGATTAGGTATGTTGGATTTCAAACATATTGAAGATTTCACAGACAAAACGAGGGATAATGAAATTAAAAAATTAGACAAAGGCATGAAAAAAAAACTAGCAATATTGGGAATTAATTGCCCTTTGAGAAATAGGAGAATTGAAGAGGTCACGTCCAAACGTTTAGTTAATTTATCGAGAATGGATCTCAAGGAAGACCAAAAACAAATTCTTAATCTTGGACTTAATACTGCGATCCCTATTGATTACGTACCTAGGAATGAGATAATTACAGAAACAGTTAAGATTGCCCAGTTTCTCCCAGAAAAAGATAAGACTAGGTTTGAATTGGATGTGTCCAAAGCGGTGTTAGAGCACAAAGAGGTGAGATGCAAGCAGAGTTATGATCTAAAACACTTAAGAACAGAATTATTATCCAATAAAGTAATATGCCTCAAGGCAGATAAAGGTGGTGCAACGGTACTTATGAACCGGTCAGATTATGAATTGAAAGTGTATGAACAATTAAATAATTTAGAGGTCTATAATAAAATAAATAAAGATCCATCTGATAAGTTACAAGGACAAGTTAAGACTATAATTAATAGAATGATTGAGTCAAAGGAATTAGAACCAGGACTTGGGAATTCATTAATACAACGCGACACAGTCCCTCCGAGAGTTTATGGTCTAGTAAAGATTCATAAACAGGGGAATCCACTTAGATTAATCGTTAATGTACAAAACTCACCAACATATAGATTGTCGAAATTTCTATGCAACAGAATTAGAAAATATACTTATTTCTCAGATTATACTTTAAAAAATACATATCATTTTATTGACATTATTAGTAGATATAACTTGAATGATAATGATAGAATGGCTAACCTGGACGTTGTATCGATGTATACTAATGTCCCGGTACAAGCAGCACTAGAAAGTGTGAAGCGTTGTTTAACAGAGTTCCCAGAGATAATAGAAGGTAGTAAAATGATGTTAAGTAGTATTATGGAAATTTTAAATATTTGTATGTCCTCCACCTACTTTAAGTTCAGAAATGAATTTTATAAACAAGTTAAAGGTGTCCCTATGGGACAACCACTATCAGTCCCGGTTGCTAATATTTTTATGCACTATTTTGAAAAAAATCTGTTGTTAAAATCTCCTCTTAAGCCAAACTTGTATGTAAGATTCCTGGATGATATGTTTATAATTTGGAATCATGGGGATAATAAGTTAAATAAATTCCTCGAATTAGCCAACCAATTAGGTGAATTAAAGTTTACATTGGAAAAAGAGAATAATGATGAATTACCCTTTTTGGATGTGAAAATAAAACGGAATGGTTCCTGATTGGAAAGAGATATTTTTAGAAAAGAGACTTATTCAGGACTTCTTCTTAATTTCTTATCAAACCACTCATATGGAATGAAAATAGGCATTCTTAAATCCATGATATTAAGAAGTCTTAGAATAGTGAATATAGAAAATAGAGATAAGGAAATGAGGAGATTAAAAGAAATATTCAAACTAAATAGCTATCCGTAAATTATAATAGATAGATTAATAGATGAGATGTTACAGAGATTTAACAATAATATAATAAACAAAGTAAAGAAGGAATGGGAACCGGAGAAGCACAAAATTATGGTATTACCTGATTCTAAATTGAGCAGGAAAATTAGAATAATAGCAGCTAAATACACTATTAAAACAGTTTTAAGACAATCGCTTACTATAGGCAATAAACTACCTAACCAAAAAGAAAGAGTAGAACCCCTCGAGACATCAGAAGTATATGCGATACCTTGCAAAGAATGTAATCTCAGGTATATAGGCGAAACCATGCGACCTATAAAGGTTCGTACAGGTGAACATAAGACAGCCTGCAAATATGGACACATTCAAAGATCAGACCTAGCTAGGCATTCGAAAGAAACGGGTCATGAAATAGACTGGGAAGGATGTAAACGCATCGCGTTATGCAACCACAACAGATTAACTAGACTAATTAGAGAGTCAATTGAAATAAAATCAGGAAAAGGTGTAATGAATGTAACATCGGTAGAAAAATCATTGGGCCCAATATTTAATGAAGCATTTTCTATGGTCAGAAAACGTGAGGCCGCGGAACATGAATTAAGTGGGAACCTAAGTAAAAAACCTCGCTTATAGAAAACTGGTTGCGAAGGATCTGTACCAATATCAATTTCCTATGTACTTATTTTTCTCAATAAAAATGTTCCAAAAGACGGTATACCGATTTAGCAAGGGTTAGTAGATAGAACATTAGATAAGACACATTTGACTTACATTGTCGCTTATATTTTCTATATTTATGTAAGGTAGGAATATCTTAATAAATGTATAATACGTTAGTCATAGAGAAGATATTCATGGTTAATAGCTACCATGCATCCTTTTAAGAGGAAACCAAAATGTGATAGATAGACGGATATATAGATAGGCCTATGGGTAGATTGATAGGTTTATTCTATACACATAATATATATATATATATATATATATATATATATATATATATATATATGACTCACACTGTTGCTTATATTTATATATATATGTTTTATACATATTTATATGTATTTTATATATTTATATAAGGTGTGAATAAATAAATATACAATTTGATTAATTGGTAAATAAAAAAAACAGTAAGAAAAGAATAAAATAATAATTTGAAATATGCAAACGTATATATATATATATATATATATATATATATATATATATATATATATATATATATATATATATATATATGGGATTAGGGATGTTGGTCTCATACTGTTGCTTATATTCATATATATGTTTTTATACATATTGACATGTATTTTATATATTGATATAAGGTGTGACTAACGTAATAAATAAATATATAATAAGAATAGAAATTATTCATATTTAATAATTATCAATGGTCCTTATATATACTACATCTATTCATATTTAATAATTATCAATATCTTATTTATATATTTATATATATATATATATATATATATATATATATATATATATATATATATATATATAAAGGTTTTACGATATTATATTTAGATATATATGTATATAGATATAATGAATTATTTTAGTCATATGAGCAAATATTCTTATGCAATTAGTTCCAATAGTTGATTAACTTCGCAATGTGCTTACGATTAGCTTTTTGAAAAAACGTTAGTTGTCCAGGCTATCTCTATCTTTCTCTCTTTAATCGTTCACCTAAGCGTCGATATAACATTCACTCTCCATCCATCTACGTTACTTGCTGCTCCATATTTGAACTAATTTGTTGCTATGTGCGCAATACCTCACACACCATTGTATACATTAGAGTTCCCGGCTTTAAATAAAATACAGTATATGCTAGTCAAGGTTTTAGTTTTAGCATTTTTAAATTTTGATTACCGTGACATAGTAGCAATACAGTTATAACAAATAACAAAAGGTTCGATACTGTCTCTCTCCCCTAAAATATTCTGCATACGAGATGAGATGAGGTATAGGTGAGGTAATGATTGGTCTGCTAATTATAAAAAGTTATATATTGAGTTTAGTTACTGAGACAAATTCTATGATTAAAATAGTGTTGAGTCAAATATATATAAATAGAATGGTTTTGGAACGAGGTTACCACATTTGCTTAAATCTGCTATTGTGATCAGTGTTGTGTTGCCTGATGATGGTGCTGGAAAGTAGGCACCGAAACGTCGCCAGTAAACAAAGATGTGATAGAACCGCATTTCCAGTTGAAGTAAAAATGAGTCAACCCGATCAAAGACAAAACAAAATTGGAAATTGTGAAAAATCGGATCTTTGTGTAACTGCCCGTGTACAGCTATTACCCGCGTACGCAAAACGCGGCATTGATAACCTGAATGCTTACACACCGCAAAATATTAACTTCAAAATCCTCTTAACTGTTTTCGGGTGACTAGAATTGCTGCACGCGCTACACATTGTCACAATCGCGAAAGGCACACGTGAAAAAGAGATTATTCTTTTGTATCTAAGTAGACATGGAAAAACTATTGAATTATCCAGTTTTAAAAATGGCCACATTTGGCAGAAAAGCAAGAACAATTCCTTGGTTTGTTAGATTCCGCATAGGGAAAATGGTTCGCTGAGTCAATAACATGTACGCAAACTCCCAAGCGATGTTAAGGAAAAATATTAATTTATCGAAAAAATTCAGTCTTGAAAGGTGCTCATACATACTAGTTATTGTAGTCGATTTTAACGTAATACTAAGTTAAAAGTGTGCGGGCAAGCAGACTATAGATGTCGTCAGTCTAAAATGCGGAAACGTATTACGAATTCAGTACTTGTTCAAGCAACAAAATTGGTCAGTTTTCAGTTGCTAGAATTCGAGTAAAATTCTCTTATAAAACCGCCCGTATTCTTAATATAAATGCATTATAAAAGAATACAATGTACCAAAGCCTGCAGATGCGCCAATTTTTGTGCCGAGACACCTGTCATTAGAGCCGGAATTGAACCAGACATTATCTATAACTCCGAAAGTAAAGCTTAAGCGAACCTCTAATACACTGATATCGATAAAATCTTAGAGCGTATTTTATATTTGCAACACGCGTCATTTACTGCCGAGTTAATAGATCGCATTCGGGTTTGTAAGCTTTCAAAGAGCCTGCTGTTAGTCAGGTGACGAATTAGAATAAGCATTCGCTTAATGTTTCTAATTAGTTAAGAGCATTGTCGAAGCCTACCAACCTCTTCGAATTGCTAACCTAGATTTTACGTATTAGCAGCTTGTCAGGTGATTCTACAATCCCCTCAATTCGCCACAAATTTCAATCGGCGTGGAAAGTTATAAAGTGACCTCTCGATCTTGACAAAAGAATGATATCTAAGTACCTTTATATCATTAAGTTGCGGACATCCATTTTAAAAAGTAATCGCAATGCTGCTGGAATTGATGCCTACCTTAGGAATAGGAAAAATAAAGAATAGGATTAGCATGAAAATGTTACTAATAGTAGAAAGGTGAAGTCCGATAAAACTTTATTCAGTAGTGCCATTGCGATGCCCATCCACAAAATAGTAAACACAAATACTCCTACAAACTATCGTTGGTATCAGTTTGTACTTCGTTGCATCAAAGTAGTCACTAATATTATGCTCAGTGATATTTGAACGGAAAAAGACAACAAGACCAACTGAGATCCGATTTAGACCAGACTTCAAATCTAAATCCACATCCTAGCACATACTTTAAAATAGAACCACTTTCAGGAGAAGAACACGATAACAAATCAATGTTCGCAGCCTCGAATATCACATTTACTCGTATAAATGCCATAGGTTAACCGTTGAACAAAAAACCAAGTTGTACTCGAGACATCACTTTCACAACATCCTAAAAAATCAGAATTACGTCAATGCAGCTGACGTATGCCTACTGAACAATTAGCCCTTTAAATTAAGTAATGAAAAATGCTTGAAACCCACTGAAGTGGAAATTAGTGAAGGCGGCCGTCTTTACGATATAAAATGCACTGCCGATGACATTACGTTAGCAGGAAATGAAAAGGAATTTCAATGACGTTGGACAACCGGTACAAGCTGTAGCTTAACGCCAAAATAAGTCGTTATTGACAATTCTAGTCGGAAGCCTGAGACACTTCGATCGATGTTGATATCAGACAGATCGGGGTTTGCCGAGATCACCAGAGGTTTTAGCCAAGCTGCAGCTGGCTTTAATAAATTATGTAAACAATTCGGTGACACGGTAGGTGATTGAATATAGATGTCGTCTAGACAGTTTTTGAATCAATTTATTCGTTTGGCATTGCTTAATTAATTGTTAGTTGTTACAAGCCAACAAATTCCGCGCGACCGCTTTATGATATGGCCTAATCAGTGCATCTAGACTGCGCTGTATGGCCAACCTTGTTTCTTACGCCAATTTGGTGCTGGATTGGATTTTGACATGGCAGAATCAGTTTAAGTCCTTACATCCAAATTGGGTATTATAGGACCCACTTGTCTGTCAGGATTGGGTCCTCGTACGCATCATAGTTCTTGGTTAGAAACCCTTAGCGAAATGGCATCGAATCGAGCTGTGGCCATCTTGTTGCAGATATCTAGTAGAATCATCTTCGTAACGTTCTTTTCTTAGTAAGGCAAAGTTAACTGCGAAGTTTAGCTTGTTTATGACGTGATACAGTGAAATCCGCAAGGAAGCTGTATTGCTGATGTTGCCTCGCTCGAACGCGAACTTGGCCATAATAGTGTTGAGGAGAGGTTTATTTTTCCTCATTTCCGTGAGTTATCCTGACAAATAGTAGCTATGTAACCCCCCCTCCCGTAAATCTCACTTATAATTTGTCTAAAATATTATTTCTGTTTTCATTTACATACTTTTTTCACTACTTATGGTTATATGGGATTGAAACATTAGTCACTTTTGACTTTTGTATGGCTGGGCACGATGATTATGCGTTGTATGGAACACCATCTGATAAGGCCACGTACAAATCGTGCTCACCAGGCTACTGTGCAGCACAGGTGTATTACTAGTATCTTATAAATAAAGACCAGCAACCTTATTGCTGGATTTCACTATTCGCGATAACGGTAAAGTAATAACGGAGCACCATATCATCACCACACAAGAATCAATCAATTTGGCAAACATCTGTAGGGAATCTATTGACAAACAGAACCTAGTGGTAAGACATAGTGAATTCTGCTTTGTTAACATAGACTCGTTCGGAACCCATACTACGACCGACATAGATATTTGGTACAGATGTTCTAAAAACATGATGTATGATGCCGAAAATTTTTATCTAAATTCAGCGGTATAATTACAGCACAATTTTATTAATAAACTAACCATAAAGACAATGGCATAATAAACATGTATAAAGTGATCAAAAAATTAGTTAAAAAAAGTAATAATTTACAGACAAAAAATAGATATTATATTTATAGGACCGTATATACTAAGCCTAAATACTTTTTCGAAAGGAAAGCAGAAGCTATAAAATCTGTCAATAACAAAATTTCGAGCAAGATCTGTAAGATTGTAAGACATTCTCCGCTAAAATAGTCAACTTTGAAATTTTAAAACGGTAAGTTAGCAATGCCTTCAGCAGAACCTCAAAGAAAACAATAACAAAAATAACATTTTAATTTTTATTCAATAGAGATCTCTATATGCAAATGTGAAAGTTTAAGTCATTAGAGCACTTATCCTCTAAATAAATGTTAGTAAGTTGCAACTTGAATGAGTAGCTCATATCTAGGAAACATTTTTCCGGGTTACTTGCACCTTTAGCGAGTTCTTTAGATCTAGCAGATCTAGGCACCAAGCGGTATGACAGGGTAAAATTTTAGGCAGTATAAGAAAAAATATACCTCTAACCACAAATAAACAAGAAGATCGAAGCTATTTCAATACATCGACGTTATCCAGAACTGCGCAATCAAAAACAATTTGTTCGTGCATTGGCATTACCACGAAGCTTCCAATGCTTTATGTAAAATTGCACTTAGACACATTTCCCTTTTTTCAACATTTTGGACTAATACCTCTGTATTTTTATGTGGACTGTTCTTCTACCCAAGCATAATATTTTTGATTTATTTTGTTCATAAATTCAGTTAAAAATATGGAGCAAGAGTGCTACTGTGTAATTTTTACTGTCTTTAAAGATTGAAAAATTTGCAAATACTTTAAATTACTATATTTTAAGTTATAAAATCAATATAGGAAATTTCGCCAGTGTTTGACTATTATTTTTACATAAAATAATTTTACTACAATAATAAATTTCACGTTACATGTTAATAGCATCAATTTCTCATATATAATTGGCTCAAATCTGCATCCATGCGCTTAAAACTGCATACAAGAGAAATTAAGTTTTACGCTTCAGAGTTACGTACACAAAGATCGAGCAAGTTAGAATAAGAATTCGTTTTACTGTTAGCTTTAGAGCCTCTGTATAACTTTGTTAACTCTGCAAGGTCTCATTATAAAAGCGCTTATAACTGGTTTCTTATTTATTGAAAAAAACAATATTAAAAATAAAAGGAATACGATAAAATTATTATCAACTAAATTATATAAAATGTAATTGAATATATGAACAACGATAAACCAGGCAAATATTTTATGCAGTCAAACGATCACTTGCATTACGGGTGGTGATAACAAGTATGGAGTCAAATTTGCAATCTTGATATAAACACCAATTACGTTAAATATATATAAATTTTTAAATATAAACTAAGCATTGCATAATACAGATAAGGCAATATATCCAAATCGGTTTCGTTCTTTATTGAAGCTCTTCACGTACCGTCTATAATTTGCGGCGGACAGGGCCTAACCAGAGCACGCCTTTTTAAATTTAAACCTAACCATTGAGCCACCATGCCTCACTAATACATTTTGGCTATCCCTTCCATCAGGTGATCGTTTAATTACATATATGTTTAATTCAATACCAATTCACCAGATAGCGTGGTTTCTGCTCTATAATGACCGATTTGGTGTGGCTAACTGGAACATTAGATCCAAAACGATGTTATATATGCACAGCCTGAAGAAAAGGCCATCCAAAATACAGTAGGTTGTATATAACTGAGAACTGCGTGTAGCATATAGCATGGTGACTCAGTGGTTAGAGTATAACTCGGAAGCGGACATGCTCAAATTCGAGCCGTCTGCGGTAAATCCTAGACAGTACGTGAAGAGTCCACAATAAGGAAGAAAAAAGGTCTACTGAATGAATAAACTTTCCTACATCATATAATGATTAGTTTATATAAATTAAATACTGTTTGTTGCTGTTTATATGTCGCGCGAATATCTAATTCAAGCTGACAAAGGCACAATTTAAACTGTCGCTGTGAGACAAACGAAACGCCTTTCAATAATTATAAAGACTGTTGCGTGAATACGTCAGTCAAGCTGACAAAGTGGCATAACTGAAACTGTCACAGTAGGGTATCAGACGTCTTCTGGTAATATAGATATAATTTTTTCCTTTTATTATGTGCCATTTCTCAATTTGTTTGATGTTATCTTCTTTACTTATGCTGTCTAAGTATTTTACGTCATTCATGTTTCATTTAGTCGTTATTTATGGTCTTTTTGCTATAAATGAGATCAGAGCTTTTACAAAATGAAAACAGCTACAGCTGAATGCCTCTTAAGGCATTGACCGATATGCCAAAAAGCTGTGTTTGACAGACTATCTAAGAAAAAAGAAAACTTCTATTACAAACCAGTCACACTAGTAACGGGAGACCTAGTGTTCTTTTACAGCCCACACAACCATGAACGATTTATGGTTAAATGGCAGTAAAGCATTAGTCACTTTTGGCTATTGCATGACTCTGCATGATGATGATGAGTTTATAATTAAAAATTTATATATAATGGAATTGGTGCTTATATCAAGATTGCAACATTGGTTTAAATAATGAATATTTTTTACACAGAATAACGTAGTATATTTGCGGGCCTAGTACTAAATTTAGTGCTAAATACGCAAACTCATACTAACAAGATGATATATTCTTATTATATAAGGTTGGCAGAAATTTATGAAAGTGTGTAAGTATCATTATCAGCCAAATTAACTGTCTTAAATGTTAATGAAGAAAACGTAACTACCATAAACATCCTTTCAGAAGCTAAAGAAATGAATGATTATTAAAGTGACACTGTATAAATAAAATTATTTAAAATTTCTAGAAATACTTTTAAAATTAGCTTATACATGTGTTAAAATCAAAAACGTCTATATTGATAAAGACGATCAAAATAAATAATACCTAGCCTTTACCAAAGTAAGCTTTAGTTTTTTGCATTAAAAAAATTAGGTATATTAAAGATACACTTCATAAAATCATTTTTATTAATTCTAAATTTTACCTGGTACTTGATTGTATTCCAACATGAGCAACAAATCCACCAAGAACACCCCTAGGAGAACCTTGGCCGATTTTACTTTGAGCTAACTTGTTCTCACTTTTCTTTGCCTCCCAAATCGCACCTTGAGCGGCAGTAACTAAATAAGTTAAGATGCCTAATCTGCCACCGCTTCTCGGATTCCAATGACCAAATTCTGATTCATTTAGAAGCTGTATTTTTGATTTATACCCATCATCAACAAGGTACGAAGTTGGCCTGGAAATAGATTTTCTGCTAATCGTCAATCTTAAGGAACCAGAGCTGCCGTCATTCTTTTCAATGCCTTCTTCCTTTTGTACAGATATTCTCGCGCTGTATTTCTTTATTTCAGTCTCTAAAGCCACAAGGGATTCCAATAATTTCGTAGACCTAAAATAGAAATTAAACAATAAAATCACTGCCTAAAATTAAATTTGAAAATTTCTAAACGAAAAACTTTACCTTTTATTATCTTCACCAATAAGAAGTTGTAATCTTCTAACATGATTCAACAATTCTACGAAGTTTCCAGCATTTAGGCTGGACTTCAGTTCACAACATGGCTAAATATATAAGCAAATAAGAGCTTACCATAGGTTTCCCATCAAAAAGTTTAACTTCAACTGATTTAACTGTTACACGACTTTCAAACTTTTCATCTTGAAAGCCAGAATTTAGTGATACGAAGACTGCTATCTCAAAATTTCTTGACAGCAAATGGATTTTATCGACGAAATGACACTCATCAATTTCTTCATTAGTATAAGAAAACTTCAAATTTTCCTGAGAACAGATGTGTTTAATATTTAGACACAACGTTTGCAATTTTAGGCCAACATTCTTATGATTTTTAACTGACGTCATTTCACTATAAGACGTGCCATTTTTAAACGCAGCCTTTATTTTGAAATCTGATATAATCGAGAAACAATTATCAAGTCGAGACAAATATTCTTCCTGTGAATTGGACACCTGTGTTAAAGAAACGAAACATTTTTATGCCCAAATACTTATAGATATTTAGTAATGCCATTAAAAAATAGAATACGCCATAGCATAAACTGGATATTGTACCTTTGCAAGTGAGCAATCTTCTTCAATATCTAGCCGCCCATTAGTATAGTTTTTCCCCATTGATTCCATGGGATTTCAAAATCTTTACACAAACTACATTGAATTCATTCAATAACATCCCATTTTTAGCGAAATTTATACCATAACAAACTACGCGCGTCGCAGCACAAGCAATGTAAAATAGGTGAAGTATATTTTTACAATAGTCAGTAAAATCTTTATAACGCAACGATATGTAAGTGTAACGAAGTTGTGCATACTCAGCCTATATAATCACGTCTTATATGGGCCGTACGACCAGTTGTACAAGATAGCTCTTAAGAAAGCCTTTGTCACTTACACATTAAATAATGTGTGTGCTTGGTTGAATTTCTTGGGCAGGCCTGATAGCCACAATGCCATGTGGTAGCCTTCTGTCGCTACATTCTCTTGAGTTGTGACGACGAAAATATGAAGAGTAGACGAGGCTTAGTCTAGAGCTGTTTTTATTCCAATAAAATGCATCTGCAATATGCAGTTTACACACATGCTCTGATCACGCTCGGTAAACTAAACAGTTTAAAACTGGATTACTGAGCCCCAGTTACAAGTAACTACTGTACGACGTTACAAAGGCAGTTTGGAGCCAAGGATGGCTGATTTAGTATTTTTGGGGGGCCCTTATTAGGGCCGGTATTGCGTTCTCCGGTAAATACCGAGAAAGTCAGTTAGTGTAGCAGTGTCTAGAAGTACTCCAAGACACTTGAGACAATCTTTGGTTGACTTGGGTTGTTGTTCCTTCTGTTGTGGCGTTGATATCCGTGGCGAATGAGTAGCTGATTAACCCCGTTGAAGTTCTGCAGTAAATGGCTCACTGAAGGAATCAACTGTAGATGTTGCTCCGTCTCACTAGTTGTACAGCAACAAGATTGGCTTGACTGAAATTGCCAATGTGTGTGAAGCAAGCCCAAAAATCAGCGTAGGTGACGATAGCAGACAGCACGCGCACGTAACGCACAGCAGAAGGCAAATGCGACGACTGAATTGCATGGTAAATTCACTGTGCTTTAATAGGCTTAGTTTGACTGCTCGCAAACTATTGGTTAACGGCTAATTTTGCTTGTTTCTCATTGGTGCCGCGTAAATTGAATTGAATTTAATTTACGCAATATGTCGGCGAATTGTTTTGAAGCGTTACATCACTTTCCCCTCTGAAAAAAAGAAAAAATACATTCCTCTCGGCGAGGCT
The DNA here is from genome assembly GCA_029291075.1 of Eudiplozoon nipponicum. Taxonomy (NCBI): domain Eukaryota; kingdom Metazoa; phylum Platyhelminthes; class Monogenea; order Mazocraeidea; family Diplozoidae; genus Eudiplozoon; species Eudiplozoon nipponicum. The sequence goes on along the minus strand of JAQBSW010012077.1, from coordinate 3,503 downwards.
TGATAAGAAATGCATGACAGAGTTCAAACCAAGTTGAGCAACTGATTATTATTTTGCGCATAGCTATAAAAAATTTACTTTAAATGCTGGGCTGAAGTATGCTTGTTTGTTGTTTCAACACTAATATAATGCCAAATAACCATTAGGAATTGCTACACAAATTGTTAGCTGTTGTGGTTGGTCATACCGTATGAAGCAAAATAGAACAGTGTAAGGTTTGGGAGCCGCAGCGTGAAGATTTCAAGGTAGATTACCACTGAATTTACTAGGTTTAAGCTAAAGCCTGGGCTGACTGGATCGGCGTCAATGTGTTTGTATACGACCAAAGGAGCTAGTGAATGCTCGACGTTGTAGTCATGACATTTGTAGAGTGGTTTATTTGCAACTGATGAAGTTGAGATATGAAGCTCTAAGTAGCTGGTCAAACCAAAATAGGCAGTGTGAGCTAAGGTGTGAGCCATACAATATTATTTAAAAATATATACATGACAATCAAAAGGACTGCATAAAAAATGTACTTGAAATTACCTCAGAGATGGCATAATACCAAAGAACTTTTCAAAAAAGCTACTCAAATATTAGCTAAGAACAACTGGTTATACTACGTGAGACAAGTGAGTGTGAGAAAAATAAAATGAATCATGTGGATTCATAGGTCACGTTGCGTGACATAGGGCGCAATTGGTGCGCGTAAAGTTAAAAATTTTTTAACGTACAATAACGAAAAATTTATGTTTTAAAAGATCAGTAACGTGTTATTGAAAGCAAGCTATCGCTAGGTTGAGTTTGTAGGCAGATGGAGACTGAGACGTGTGTAGAAGGATGAATGCTCTCAGGATGAGGCGGTTAGATAAACAGATTCAACCTGTCTATGCTTATTGCTATCGAAGTCGCGCCTTGCATGATAATGAAATATTTTGGGTGTCTGAGCAAAATCGGGTAAGGATCGCGATATTTTGGTTGTAGTGGTGTAACAGCAGTGTCGTTGCGAATGAGTACTCTCTTGCAGCTGTGGAGCTGTGGGTGAACGAAGACTTGACGAGGCGTATGTCTCGGCTGCGTTCAGACATGTTACCCAAGTGAAGTCGGAGGCGTAAATCTTCGACTTGTGGGCCATCCTTTGCGGATAGTAGATGTGAGAACTGACTAAGCAGGCGTAGATACATGTCATACAAGAGTTGTGACGCAGACGTTTTAATGGATTCACGAGTGTGGGAACGCATGGAAAGCAGAACTAAAGGTAGTGCATCAACCCAGTTGCCATTAATGAACAAAGATGCTAAAGCACCTTTGAGTTCTCTATTCATTCTCTCTACCATACCGTTAGATTTGGGATGGTAGGCAGTCATCTGGCTTAAGGTGCATCCCATGAAACGCAAGGTTGTTTAGAAACGATCCGACGAGAAGCAAGTGCCCTTGTCAGTGATGAACTCACTGGGAACTCCATAATTGTATATCCATGCGGAGATAAAACAGTTAGTTACTTCGTCTGCAGAAATGGTGCCAAGAGGTAATGACGCAGACCATCGTGTAAATCTATCAGTCATAGTTAGAAGGTAGGTGAAACCTTGAACCTTTGTCAGATGAACTATGCCGATGTGGACGATGGCTAGGCGAGAAGTAGTTCGGAAATGTTGCAAATTAGAACGAGCACCGTGTGATCTTTTCTTCTGGCAAATAGCACAAACGAAGACCCATCGTTTAACGTTCTGCCTGAGCCTGTGACCCCAGAAACGATCTGTGATAAGTCGGACAGTCGCTTTGCTTTTTGAGTGAGAAAATAAGTGAATTGAGTCGAAAATTTTTCTCTGAAAGCTGGTCGGCAGAAGTGGCTTGTTGGGCTGCGTACCCGTGAAGTAAAAATATGGTAAGCCTTCCCAGAGACGGCATATGAACTTGGTGGGGTGACGGGCTACTGATCTTCGAATCTGAATGTCATCGCGCTGTTCCGTTCGCGGAGGGATGGCGTTAGTGCAGGTTCGCTGAGTGTCATGGAGTTGACAGTGAATGGCGACGGCGAAGGTGGTTGTATCGAGGTGTCTGCAATGAAGTTTTGTTTGCCCTTGACATGAAAGATGTCAAATTGCCATTTGCTTAGACGTGAAAGCTGTCTTTCTAATCTGGCAGGTTACTTGGCGATAGATGAAGTCGCACTTCGAAGCACGCTAACTAATGATACGTGATCTGTAAAAACACCAAATCTGCTGCTACCAATGATGCTGATAAAATGGCGCACTGCGTCGTGGATGGTGAGGAGTTCTCGATTGAAAATGTCGTATCTCGTTTCCACTGGTTCGGGAGTACGCGAGTATAAACTGATAGGCTTCCGAATTCCGATGATCTCTTGTTCCAAAGTGCCTCCTATATCGAATTCAGACGCATCTGTTGTGAGTAGAAATGGTCGTTGAAAATCTGGATGTGTTAGCATTGCAGCATTTGCTAACCTTTTGATGGCTAGTCGAAGTAATTCCTCGTCTTCAGATGACCAAGTAATGATGGAATTCTTGCTAAGTCCTTTTCGATTCCGTGGGTGCCAACACAAAGGATAAAGTTGTCTTGAAAGGCCGGGAAGGAACTTGTGATAGTAGTTTAGGACTCGCAAAATTTTCTGCAACTCGATAACAGTCTTCAGTGTCTTGATATTCCCGATTGAATTCACCTTTGACGGCAAAGGTTGAATACCTTGTGGCGTGATACGATGTCCTAGGAAGTCCACGAATGTAGTTGCAATCTGCATCTTGTCACATTTGATCTGAGTCCGTGGTTGGATAAGCGTGAGAGGACATTTCATAGATGCTAGGCATGGGATTCTAAGTCTGGACTGAATAGCATTGCCATCGAGATATGACATACAATAAGCAATGTCGTCGAAAAGTATGTTGTTCATGAATCTTTGAAATGTCTGTGTAGCATACTTAAGTGCAAAAAACACGTAAAGATATTCGAAAGGGCCAAATGAAGTGATGACCTCAGTCTTTTCAATATCTTCTGGTGCTACCGGGTTGTGGTGGTAGGCTTGTCTAAGGTTAATCACTGGGAAAAAATTGCTGCCGTTGAGTTTTCAAGTTGGGTGTTAATATTTGGAATAGGATGTGCATCAGATTTTGTCACTGAAATTAACTTGCTGTAATCTCAGCAGGCTCTGTACGATCCGTTTGATTTGGAGACTACGTGCAGTGGTGACGCCAATGAACCTTTCAATGGTCTGATGATTCCCTCTTCCAACAGCCTTGAGAATTCCACTTGGGCAGCTTCCAGTTTAGCAGGGGCCAGTGGTCGCTTCTTGAAGGCAATCGGTTGTCCTTTTGTGACGATATGAGGCAACGAGATGGAGACTCATGGCTCTGACTTGTTGAGATCAAAATGCGACTTGTGTTCACGAAGAGCTGCTGGTATCTTTGCTGAATGATGCACTGGGGTTGGGTGAATGACATGTTACTCAAAACGTTCGGAGGCAAGTGTTCAAAATAATTGCTCAAGTCCAGTGGATGGGTCGATGATCT
>JAQBSW010012076.1:0-17898 GCA_029291075.1 Eudiplozoon nipponicum | reverse complement strand
TTGAATGCGATTATTGAATAACCAACATGGATTACTTAAATACTATCTATATAATCGACGAATGAGTATTCAAGTAAACGATTATATCAACAACAAGTTCGTTATAACTTATGAACTTATCGGCTTAAATTTCTTAATAGACACGGATGCAGAGGTGAGCATAGTTCAATCCGATGTGGTCGAAATTGATAGCCCCACATTTGATTACCAACTATGGGCTGCTAATGGAAGTCCAATTGAGGTTAAGGGAGTTAAAGAATTGTCAGTGACATTGGTGCAGAAATCTCCATTTACATGGAATTTTCTGGTCGCTGATATAAAGGGTAACCTCATTGGGATGGATTTTTGATCCATTTTAATCTCGCTCTAGATCCCAAATCTAGAACCATCGGGCAAAGCATTGGGATAGTGACTTATGCTGAGACTGAGACCTCAGAAATTAGCTGGAACAGTATGGATTAGTAGTGAAACCAGAAAAGAGCAGGATTGGTTGCTCTACCGTAAAATATCTTGGACACACCATTTCCAAAGATGGAATCAAGTCCTTGGAAGACAAGGTCAAGCAATCAAGGATGTGCCAGAAACCAGAACTGTACGCTAGTTGCGTAGATTTTTGGGTATGATAAGCTACTATCGTCGTTTCATACCAGGTTGAGCTGGAATTTTGGGATCGCTAACTCGACATTTAGTTCGTGAACGGAGCACGATCAAGAAGTCCTGGCCTATTAATTTTAGCGAAGACGGCATGGAAAAATTCCAGAGGGCCAAAGATCTGTTAAGCCAAATAACCACATTAGCACCTGTGGATTGGAATAAGCCGTTTGAGCTGGTCACAGATGCTTCTGATGTAGCCATAGGAGCAGTGTTACATCAACGGGAAAATGGTATAGTCAAGCCGATTGGATTCTATAGTCGGAAACTCTAAGATCGCGAGAAGCGATATGATACGCTTGAAAAGGAGTTACTAGCAGTTTATTCTGCAGTGTTGCATTTTGAGCACTACCTAGATGGACATCAGTTTATGATATTAACTGATCATAAACCGTTGTTGAGTATCCTTGGGAAAGCGAATAGGCTAAATTATTCTCGGCGGGTGAATTCACAAATAACCCGACTCGCAGAATTTGATTTTACGATTAGTCATATCTCCGGAAAAGAGAATGTGGTGGCAGATACTCTCAGTAGACCAGACGTATCAGATGAAGATATGATTCGTTCAAAGTCACTCGTATGCTCTATTGTATCTTCTAATGATTTTGTCCAGCAATTGATTGAAGCACAAGGTCTTGATCCTTTAGTAGCTGTGTTGGCAAAGAATCCTACATATACACACAGGAAGATTGGAGATAAGTGGTTATTATGTGAAATCTCCAGGAGCCAACCTAGACCTTATGTACCGTTAGAATTAAGGTATAAGGTAATTCAGCAGCTACATGAATTCAGTCATCCTTCCATTAAGGCAACTATCAGGATGGTCACTGATAGATATGTATGGCCAAAGATGTCGAAAGACATAAGAGCCTGGGTAAGAACATGTGCCCGGTGTCAAACTTGTAAAGTTTGGCGTCATACCAAAACTGAAATTAAAACGATTGGTATACCAGCGGGTCGGTTCATGCATGTTCATATTGATATAGTAGAAATGCCTGAGATTTCCGGCCAAAAGTATTTACTCACGATGGCCGATCGGTTCAGTCGTCAGTTTGAGGTAGCAATCCTGAAGGACATGACAGCTCAAGAGGTCTTACTTTTGTTCTTGCATAATTGGGTGTCGCGATATGGTGTACCGGTAAGGGTAACTACTGATCGTGGTAGTCAGTTTATGTCTGAACTGTTCATCAGATCATTGAATACAATGGGGATAGAAGTAAGACACACATGTACCTATAATCACAGAGCTAATGTGATGGTTGAGAGAATACACAGGGAGCTGAAGGCTGCATTATGCTGCACCGATGGATCCAGTTGGATACATGATTTGCCCATAGTTTTGTTGGCAATGCGAAACAGATACAGTTCAGTTAGGAACATCCATAGCAGAACTTGTTTATGGAGAGCCATTGAGGTTACCTGGAGATCTTTTAATAGAAGCTCCAAGTTGTCTCGATTGGGCCTCTAGTTCAGTAGATTGGTTTGTTGGAGCATTGAGAGATAAAATGAGTCGTTTAGCTCCAACCGAATCTAGAAGTCGAAGGTCTAAATGCTATGCAACTTCAGATTTAAGCTGAAATCGCATGTATACATATTTAACAAAAACAGACAGAATTGTCTGACTCCATTCTATAAGAGGCCATATAAAGTCAATCATATGACTGAGAAAAATGTATTTATAGAAGTAAATGGCACTGTAGAATGTGTAACATTGGATCGCTGTATTCCACAGTTTATTTGGACGGAGGAGAAGACTGAGGAACAGTATTTACCGAAGTATCCAGAAGTTGAGGCGAGATGTGACTCAGAAATTGGTGAGAAAAACGAAGAGTCGAATAAATATGGAAAAGAAGTAAAGATTAAAACCAAGACAACTGAGAATAAAGAACAATGCAATATGAATATGAAATCTGATGAAGTACCAGCACAACTTGTTGGGACTCGTTCTGGAAGGGTCATCAAGAACCCGAAGTACGAAGACTACATCATGTATGGTTAATCATCTTAAACATGAGGGTGTATGTAGAGGTTAATTTAATCTCTGGACATCAATTAACTCCTCATATAAAAATAAATCAATTTTATTTTTGGACATTTGATGTTATCGCTGGTTTCGTAAAGCCATAATGTAAATTTTGAAAAAACATTGTAATTTTTTTTGAAGTTCTTTTGTTCATATTGTCGATGTTTTAGACTTGTCTTGTCGAAGGAAAATGATAGATTTTTTTATCTGAGTTGCTGAATTGCACAAGCGGGACACTGCCTGGTTCCATCTCCGACTTTTTATCAATAAATCGTTGTAATCTTCTTGTCGATTGTTCTTTTTAATTATCAGCGAAAGGATCCACAAATTTGCTTTGGTTATTTAAAGTTTATATTTGTTTTAAGGTCTCTATCATTCCGGTTCAGTAACCTGTGAATATCAGCGTATCCTGGTAAGCTTACTCATTTAATATAATATATCAATTGGAAGTAATTTAATAATATTATGTCTGGTTAATTAATTACTGAGGATACAGAGCAGTTGGCTAGAGGAATTAAGGATTGTAGCTTAAGAGATAGTTCAGAGGAACTTAAGTGTTTCAAGATAGATGATCCTTCCGCATATATGGATTTTCCGGGCTTGGCATCCAAGAGACCCCTGTATGGTAGTGACTAAAGAGCTTCTACATATGAAAACATTGCTAATTACATAAAAGTTTGGTTTGAGAGTAGATTTGACAAAAAAATTTAAAAGTATGTCATGTAAATCATAACAGCCGTAATTGATAATGTCTGTCCCATGGGAAGACCTTTTACTTTTATGTAGAATTCATTCGGAATAATTAAGTATTGAGATGACATACATACCTTCTTATATTTAAAGGAAATTCTTAAAACAACTTAGCACAGAATCTAATGCAACGTACAACGGAATATTAATATACATTGATAACACATTCACGCTGGCCTGTTTATCATTATTCCATAAATGACATTTGTTAATATTATCAATATTGTGTTCTTTAACGTTGAAACTAGAAAATATGAGTATTATCGCATTCATAACAATTTGTACATTTTACAAGTTGGAGCATTCTGTACAGAGGATTAACTTGTTTAGGAATCGTTACTAAACCACATACACTAGGATTAAATTTTTACCTTTAAATTAATGCGTTTTCAAGCATTCTATTAATTGATTAAAATATGAATCTCGCCTTTCAAAATATCTATTGGGTCCATATTTATTTTATTGCACACTTTTTCATTATTTATTTTTATATACATTTTACCATTCTATTCATTAACACTACTGCTCCATCTATTTCTAAATTTATGCATATTAAATTGCATATTATTATTAATATATATTATTTCAATTCCTAAATTATTATATAACGAATTTCATCTCAATATTTTCGATTCATAATTCGGTTAACATTTATATTCTGCAGTCTTATATTACAGAAACCAGAAACCAGGACTTGTTATTGACAGTGATGCTTTGATAAATTTAATGTTAAGAATAAAATCTAAAGAACAAAAGGATTACCTTGGTATATCGATTGATAACCTAGTTCAATAACCTTTAAATTTTATGAATGCGCTCTGCAAATATTAATAATAGAATTTTGAAGAATGGGAAATTATTAATGACTATTCTAACGATAGTAGGTAAACCGTTTCCAAAAGAATGTAAGTCAACCATTGATAATATATCCTTTAGAACGTATGTTGCCAGCCGATTTTGATATATGTCAGCATAGTTTTACGAAATATAGATCTCCAACTATTAACGTGCTTTCCTTCTGGAAACATGTAATTACATTAAATGAGAATACATTAATTGTATATATAGATATCTCAAAAGCTTTTGACTTTAAATCTTTTGATGCCCTTTCGAATGCGATTAGTTTATTGAATATTGATCCGAATATTTTTAGATTACTTAGATACTATTTATATAATCGAAGAATGAGTATTCAAGTGAAGTACTTTATACCAAAATCGAAATGAGTAAAAAGGGGAATTCTACACGGACCAAGCTTGGAGCCAATTTTAAATAAGATCGCATATGCACATTTGGCAACTAAGATCCGTAATGGTCGAGTTTGCAAATTCGCTGATGATTTAAAAATTATCTTTCCAATTGATCTAAAAAATGTTGAATTCTACCAAAATAATGTGACACTAGATTTTTTTATTTAAGTAGATATTTGATAAATAATTAGCTAAGAATAAACAGTAAAAAATACGAGAGCTTCTTTAAAAATAGATAACAGAACAGACTCAATTATGTTTATTTCGATGCCGCGATTACCACGTTTGTGAGATTAAACTATAGTAAATATTATAATCATGTTGTGGTCGTACTGACCCATTAATTATTACATATGTCAGTATAAACCAAGAATTGTACTGTAAAGAAAAGGCTCATCCAGTAGATTGGTTTCTGTCCCATTGGAGCACATCATATACTGGACAGAATTTGCCGCGGACAGGACTGGAACCTGGGCACGTCTGCTTCGGAATCTGGTGCCCAGCAGATGTGCCCAGGTTCGAGTCCTGTCCCCGGCAAATTCTGGCCTGTTCATGATGAGTTTCCAACAAGGACGAAACCGGTCTACTGGATGAATTGCATTTTCTACACTATACAATTCTTAATTTATACTGATATATACAAGTAATTAATGGGTCAGGTGTTTATATCAAGACCGCAAACTTGATTATAATAACTGTTATCACCACCCACGCAACCAATTTTCGTTTAATTTTGCAAAAAATTACCGATTTAGGCATAATTATTCAATGTACAGCTTCTTCTGGAAGACAAATTAAAAGGAAAGTAGGCAGTGCCAAGAACAGATAGGCACTAATAAATAGCAATATGTTATCGAATGATATAAAATTTAAAATGAATATAATATGGATTAAACCGATAGTAGTATATGATGCCGATAATTGTGATCCATTTAAAAATGTTTGTCCAATAAGATAGAAGCTGTAGAATGAAATGTTTTGAAACAAATTAGCCCTATCTCCAGCACTATATACGCCCCTCCATTACAGTTTGTATCACTGTAAACCTTACAGTTTCGGAGGATGTGCTATTGCGTAAAATTTTTCCATTTGAACCACTGGACTATTGCCAATATGAAAAGCGCCTAAATGATATTCTCATAGGGTAGATGCTGAATTATTCTTTATTGGCTGTGAGTTCGATAAAGGGGGCAGTATTTGTGTAAGGTTTTGTAGTTATTGTAAAAGTTTTTCTAGGGAGCTTTCTATTTTGTGATGCTATACTATTCCGACATATGCCTGGTAGCTGTTATTGAAATCCGTGCTTATGATTAGTCTCTGACCTTATTCCGAAGGCTGATGTGAGAAGACTAAGTCAAGGTATCATATTTTTATTGAATGTAAAGCTGCAAAGTAAAAATCAAAATCGTATATTAGTCCAAATTTTGTATAAAAATAGTTAAAATTATCACGTAAATAAATTCAGAATGTCTCCGCAGAATTGCTATATTTTGTATATGAGAAATTCTTCAAAATATAAAAATCCAGAATATTTTGGCTGAATCGTTAAGCATTTCATCTTAACAATTGAAATAGAAAGAAGATATAAATCCAGAACATCTTAGGAGTATATTGTAGAGTCACTGATAATTGACGAAGAGCAAAAATATATAAATCCAGGCTTTGAACGTTCAATTGCACTACATGTTACGGGCGTATTGCGCGCGGGTTTGTTTTATTATTTAACAAAACCCTATTAATTACAATAAAATTTGCAGTTCAAGAAATCTAAATTAAATCTGCTTGAAACTAACAGAGATTGTTACTAAAATCCCATTTAAGAGAAAACCAGAAAAAGAATATTTGACCTTATAGAAAATTGAGCTTTGTTGGGTCGTAACGGTGAACTGTGCGTTACAATATGTTGAGCTATTTCAGACACTTCCTTTTTATATCAGATTAGGATAATTTTTGATTGATGGTCTTCCTTGCGCAGTGCTATAATTGTTAAATTTTAATACGCAATTTGCTTTTGGATGATAATATTTAGCACTTATACGCCGGTAAAATATTGATCCATTTCCATTTTCAATTTAACGGAGAATTTTAACAGTGTATTGATGGGTTATCACAAGTCCCATTAATATCAAGCTCTTTAAAATAAGTTTCCTTAAAAGTGTTCTGGAACCAATTTTTGTCTATTTTCCAAATTATTCGGGACTTCAACTCCATTTCCATCCTCGTGTGCATAAACGAAAACTTTACAGGCAAAACTGTATGGTAATCTAAATTGACATTTATAAAATGAGTATAAGCTAACCATATAGGCTGACATTCACGCCTATCCGTGATTTTTCGATTATTTGTTATATATCTGACGCGTAAAATGACCAACACTATTTTTAATTTAATTATATTGCAGTTCTGCTTAATTCGCGGTTTACCTAATATCATCCAAAGTGCAAAAGTTTATGGAGAGCTTGAGCTTAGAAAAGTGATTGAAAAAAATAAACTATTAACCTAAAGTCTGCGTATATCTAGGTTAACCGGAACAGAATAATAAGATTGAAATTATTACAAATCACATAAGCGAACCAAATCCTCCCTGAAAAACAATTTTGAAATTTAAATTGAATGTTGCCAAATTTTTGTTAGTACATAGAACGGATACATGTAAGCCAAATTATGAGTTGAAATCTTATATGGTAAAATTACTTAAAGCAGAAAAAAAGAGTAGCAACAATTTTGTTGATTCATAGTCATTATAATGATAAAATATATGTAAAGTTTAAAAAATGTACGAGTTTACAAAGAAATAAATGGGCCCAGACAGAGATATAACAAAGAGAGGTTAAGACATTAATCGATCAAGTTATTGGGTCTGGGGAATTAGATTAAGAGCTCGGAAACTCATAAATAATAGGAGACACAGTCTCCCATAGTGTATGTGGTTTACTAAAGATTCATAACCAAGCTAATTCACGTGAATTATTTGGGATTGTTCAGAATATTCTAACTTAACATTTTACCAAATAGCCATGCCATACTATAAGGAATAACCCCTATTATTTAGATTATAACTTAAAGATTGCTCATCATTTCTCTGACATAATTTGCTAATTTAAATTATTGGAGAACAATAAACTAGTTCGTCTAGGTGTGTTATTGGTGTTTACTGATATTCCGAAGCATATTGCATTAGATTGTGTCCAATGCAATTTAACGAACACTTTGAAATATTACGAGGTATTAAAATGATGCTAAGGAATATTATTGAAATGATTAAAATAAGTATGTCACATTGATATTTCAAATTAAAGTCTGATTACTGGATAAATTTGTTTATATATCATAATTATTATCGGCCACAGTCGCTAGTCTTTTTACGATTTTTAGACTCAAGTCGCTTATTGAGATCTTCCCTCAAACCAAATTGATATTAAAGAATTTTAAATGGCACTTTCATTACTTGGAATCATGGGGATAGGAGTTGAATAACATATTGTACTTAACTTATCAACTAGGAGGGATAAAATTTACATTTGATGAAGAATGGAAAAGAAGAGTTAACTTTTATGGACGTTAAATTCAAACGAAAAAATCAACTATTACAAATATATATTCTTAGCAAACATATTTTTTGGTTATCCAGTTGAATTTTTTGTCTGATTACCAATTTAGGATTAAAAAAGCATTTTGTAATCCACGATTATACGAATTATTAAAATAGCCAATTTGTAGGTAAAGAGAAATAGAACTAAAGAAATTTGAAGGAATAATCAGCATAAATTGTTATAGGAAAAAAATAATTGAGATAATCATAAAGGAAACACAATAGAGATTTAATAGACAGATAAAGCAATCAAAAGATGTGTGGGGGTTAAGCCAATCCAAAGGACGTTAAGCATAGAAATTCGGTTGTATTAGATAAAGAATTTAATATAAAAAGTTAGTATAATTTCAACGAATTACAATAAAAGAACAAAATCAAGTCAATCATTTTCCATTGACAATAAGTTTCTAAATCTGAAAGAGCTCCACAAAACATCACGTGTTAATGAAATAAAACGTGTAGATTGCACACACAAGTATATATGTGAAACCATGGATAAAATAAAGATATGTAGAATGAATATAAAACGGCTTGCAAATATGGACATACTCACATCAGGTAAACTTAGATGTCTAAAAATTAACTTCATTATATAACCGAAATTGATTATTCAGGTTGATTAGATAATCGATTGACATAACGCATAACTAAAGCTAATGAATTAAACATGTGTAGAAAAATCTTTAGGCCTCATATTAATGAGGCCTTGTCGAATAGCAGGAAACATGAATTGGAAAAATCAAAGTTAAAAATCAATTCTATTACAAGACCGTGACTAGGCAAGATGTAAAATTTCAATGCACTTCAAAAATTTTATGAATATAGATATTCGAGAGCACTTTAGGATGTTATAAATTTTCTTGTATATATACATGTTCATATATATATATATATATATATATATATATATATATATATGTATATGTATATGTATATGTATATATCTGTGTTTGTGTAGATGGGTAATTATATATTTAAATATGATCAAGTAGTTTTTCCCATGGTTGCTTAGATGTTTGTTTAGAAATGCATATAATATAACGTGTTTACACGTAAATATATATGGCTAAATATTTTTATATATTTATATAGAATATGACAGGAGCACACATGGTTCATTATACGCCTATTAAGAATGATCCGTCAATATAGTGTAAATGATATGAAGCAATAATTCAAAGTTAATTATCTGTGACATTGACCGTATGTATCACAAGATAGAAAATTATACCGCAACAGTTTAATTATAGATTTTAAAATTTGTTTCATTTACTATTTTGAAAGAACATCGTTGCTACACGTAATAAATTTTAATTTAGTACATTCGACATAAACATCAATGATACATGAATATTAAGCATAAAATATATTCCAGAAATTACGAAACATTCTATTGTGTTTAGCTATTTCAGACAGAAATTAAAACAATACCTTTTTTGGAAATTAAAATTGCTGTTTACAAATAATACATATTGTATAAAAAAATTTTAAGAATTGTGAAATTGCATTAAATACAAGAATAACCAACAGGAAATTTTTTGTTGAACTGTATAACTTTTTCAAGATATATAAGCTCTAAATTTCAAAATCTAGATAACTTTAGCAACCGTTTATAAAAAATAGAACAAAATTTTCTAATTTAAAAGGAGTCATATTTCATTAAATGCAAAATCATTTAAAAAAATAATCCAGCCGTATTATAAATTTATAAACATCGTGAATGAAAACTATGGAAAATATAAATTCTTCACAATTTTATGTAAAATTATGTCGATGTTTTTACCGTATACATTCTGACAAGAACCTATTTCATGTGTTTAATATAAAAAATGTGATTCGTATAAATAACCTTAATATTTTTGTTGCTAAAATAACCAATATTTCGATTATGCAAAAGTTCTTTCCTCAAATGTGATATGGAGACTTCTAAGATTAAAAATCATGACGTATTCGAAATAAAAGAATCGTGAATCTAACTTTACTTTACTTTGTTGCAACGCACCAAAACGTATAACATTTTATTTTTAAAATGTTTTTATTTCGAAACCTACTCCATGTCATACTATTGCTCAATTTTGTTAGAAAATTTCGACTTGTTTAAAATTTGGGTGCAACATTACCAATTGTGTTGTGACATGATAGCCCTTAACAGTTAAATTAAATTACAAAGTCATAAAAATTTTCATGTTTATTGAAAATATATGGAATTCATTCAATTCTAACATAGAAAATGCCCTGATTTCTTGTTGAGTTAGCGAATCACCTGACTGAGGCAAAATATATTTAATGGGTAGTTTATCTTCTCCGTGCAGCTAAACATATTTATTTAAAGAATTTAAGACTAGAGATTTTAAGATCGTAAATGGAGGCAATATTTAAATTTGAAGCAAATTCGGCAATTTCTAATATTTACAACTATCGAAATTATAACCTTCTCTCGAATGAATAATTTAAAAAACGAAAATACTTTGGCCTGCACGTAAACATGTTCCATTTTGAATTATTTTAAAATTAAAAGATTAAATATGTGAATTGCTTTCCTGCTATCAAAGTTAGAAAGGCAATATGAATGCAAAATAGGAATTTGGCGATTTTAATTGAAATTTATATGTTCTCGATTACTGAATGGAAAATGTGATGTACTTACTTATTATTTAAAATTCACTTATATAATCCTATTAGTTTTAAATCCATACAAGCATTATACAGAATTAAGAAGATTTAAGAAACAGCTGTAAATGAAATTTGCATTGATTACAATTTGTAGATTTCAACCAAGCTTAATTATTTTAGCAAACTGAATATTTTAATTAACTTTGAAATTTTTCAGGATATTGGATCGGTTACTTTAAAAGGTTTTGTGTAATTTCATTAAACGTTTTTTCTAAAATATCTCAGGTGTATGTTATATTTTTCAAAAGCATCTGACACGTATTTCAGGTGAAGTTCTTTAAAAATATGAAGAAAGGAAATATGGTAAATATATGCCTCAATGAAACATCTAAACAGCTCCTTATAACTTTAAACAATAACAGATTGCGCGGGTGGTGGGAACAATTCTTTAAATAAAGTTATCGAGCTTGAAGTAAACGCCAATCCTAATGTATTTAGTGCGTTGCGTTGACACATCACATGACGTTTCGCAAAAGGAGTGGTCTATATTGCGCAAAACAACGGAAGATATAGGTAAGAAGAAATTAGTTACGACAAAATTACATTTGGGATCGGTTGAAGGAATATGAAGTAAACACCAATCCCAATGTATTTAGTGCGTTGCGATGACACACCACATGACGTTACGAGAAAAGTACATTTGGGATTGGATGAAGGTATATATTAACGAATCCAGATTAATAATCATAGGTACCGGTATGAATAAGGAATTATTAATAAATGTTTTCCATGGAATACGTTGTTATTTGATTAAATATATATATATATATATATATATATATATATATATATATATATATATATATATATATGTATATATATGAGTATAGTTTTCACCCAATATTTAAAGGAATAATTAAATTTGCGAAGGATACTATTATAAATTAATGTGTATTTGATTGTTATACAAACCGTTATTTGGTCTCCTTATGCTTTCCTGACCAAACGTTAGAGAAATACTTCATTTTTCAACGTTTTTACTGACCATTATACTTGCATTAATTATTGCATACAGAATGAGACTATGTTAACCGGAACTAACGATTGCTGAAATATAATAAAAATTCAAGCCAGTTCATACTTCTACGCGTCATGAAACAAAAATATGTCGTGACCTGACGGATAGGTGTGTATGCTAATAAATATGGTTTTTCTGATACTCATTTCATAAATGGCATTTTAAATTAGACTACACGTGTTTCTAAATATTGTTGTGCGTGTGGAGGGGAGGTGTGTATTCTCTTCTATATATCTGAGCATATTAGAATAAATAAAATGATCGGCTATTAAGGAAGACAAACTTTTCGTTCAGAAATATATTAAATATAATAACATTACCTTGAATGAGAATATCACTTTTGACACAAGTTGTTTTTTTGTGAATTTGGTGTCAAAGAAAATAATGGACTGGAAACGATTTCTTACAAAATTTGTAAAAATATTTTAAAGTTTTGATTCATGAATAATATCAGAATAGCTGAATGTTGAAGGTTTTTGAGTGACGTGTCAAGTAAGGACTAATGAGTAAATCGTTGACACATACTGTGAACCTGAAATAATAACATTATCAAGATTTAACAGCAGAAGACTTCTTCCAATTTCCGCAATAGCAATTTGCGCATTCAAAATCAACCATGAGAGCATTGGTTAAGAATGTTCATCATTCATTCAAATATCTTGAAGAAAATTATTTTACTAAATAAAGACATTCTTTTTCATCATGCGTTCGTGAATGAATAAATGTAGAAACAGAAAAACATTTATCGATTATTTTAAAACACTACATGAGGTGTGAATATAAAATATATGTTGAAACCAATTAAAAATGAAAGAATTGCTCATCTAAAACGTTTAATTAATAAACCAATTAAATTATACGAAATATACATTTATTACTTCGAAAATGTAACTATAACGCATAATTAATGAATTGAAGCACATAATGTGGATGATGCCCTGCCCGTAAATATCACAAGTAATAAAAATATATTTATACTTAAAATTCTTTATTTAAACTATTATTATTCAACTATTGTTACACTTAGTAAACTATATTTTAGTACTTGTATCATAAACATCACTAATACAAATATAATAAGCACAAAATATATTCTATATGCGATATTTAAGGACACTTTCTTATATAAAAGAATTTCGTGCTGAAATTGAAGTAATTTTCATTTGAGTAATAAAAATGAAGTTGATTGAAAAAATTCTTGTAAAAGGAAATCTTGCTTATTTGTTTATATGACATAAAGTACAAATGAATTAAAATTTTATAAAATCGCATTAAAAATATAATAATTTCCAGGACATTTCTATGTGAACTGGATAGATTTTTTTAAATACATAAGCTGTAAATTTAAATAACTTGATAATTACAGCTACTGTGGTCAAAATAAATTTCAAATATTTTCAAAAAACTATCTTTCATAGAACAGCATAAAATTTAAAAGAAGAATCTTGTCATATTTTAAATTAAGAAATAATGTTAATAAATATTACGCGAGAACGTAACTTTTAAACATTTTAGAAATTTTATGGATCTTTATATCCATGTTATAACATGCCCAGCTATGACACTCTTACTAGAACATAGTTTGTGTGTTAGTATTTAAATGAATATAAAATGTGAAAGATGGTTAGATTTTTATGCATTTTATCTGCTTATAATTTATTATGGTTTAATTATGTAAACGTCGAATATTCAAATATGCTATGCAGACGTCCTCGACGAAAATAATCTCGAATCAGCCCTGGGAAAGCCTCAAAAGCTTTCCCTTCTGCTAATGAATTTAATATTGGTTTATTCCAAAACATAATTGACGTCACATTTTGGTTTATTATGTGACAAATGCCCGGCTTTGTAAAACTTCAGTTTCAAAATGCCCATCTTAGTTGTGATATTATTAATTAACAATTGCATTGCTGTAAATAAACTATAATTTCTTCAAACATTTTGAAATTATGCAGCTCTGTGTTCAATTCTAACATGTCTGATACCTCGGCTTGTTGTTGAGTAAGCTTTTCACAAAATTGCCTAAAATAATTTTGTAACGAGTAGATTATTTTATGCCATGTTGCCAAAAATTGTACTTATACGAATTTGTAGCTACAGATATAGGTATATATATATATATATATATATATATATATATATATATATATATATATATACTAATAGTTATTCATAAATATTTGAAATAAATTATTTTTTGGAATCGAAAATATTTGGAAAATGTTAATGGCCGATCCTGCATGCGAAAACATAATTGTTTTAATAATAATTTTTGAACTACAACCAATTAAGCTAAGCTAACGTCATACGTGCTATCAATGTTAGATTAACACGATATTTGCAAAATGTAAAATAGCCGTTTAATTATTCAAAAAGCTAAATAAGATAAATAAAAATTCATTATCACTGAAATGCAAAATAGATATACATTCTGGAAAATCTATTCCTACACATATTTATAACCGATATATGTAACGCCTTATGGTTCATGGGGGTTTGTTCGAACAAAATATTTTGTGCATTTCCCTATTATTAATCATTTCATAGAATTTGTTTCTCAATGAAAACCTGAGAAACAGTAAGATAAATAAACGTTATTTTGCATTCTATGCTAAATAGAATAGTAGATCTGGAATCTATTGTCAATATATGTCAATTAATGGAACTAAGTTATTTAGCTTCATGCAATTGAAACGTGTCGTTAGATCGGTGTAAAAACTAAAATAACGTTCCAATAGAGCAAGTAGTGGCAATTATTAGCCTGAGTCCTAATCTATCATGTTGCTAACCACATTTCAGTAGTATTTTAAAGAATCATAGGGATGACGAAGAATGGTATATGAAAGTGTCGTGGACAATAGAATATTTGTTCATTATTTGAGTATACAGATCATACTGCAAAATGTAAAAGATTAGAATAGAGAAAAAAAATGATGAGAAAAGTTAGCGCGATAGCAAAACATGTAATAACATCCATATATGATTTATATGAATATTGAGCGGATTTGCAGGATAGCTAAATTTGCTCATTGCATTTTTACATATTGTAAAATTCAGCTATATTTGCCTTACTTATTAAACTGAATTATTCCCGTAAATTTGAAATAGTTCAGGAGATCACATTGGTAATTAAAAATAAAGTATTGTCTAATCGCACCAAATCTTCATGCTAAAATATCTCAGATCAATATAATATTGGTGAAGTTCATTAATAAAATATAGAATAATATAAATAAAACTATGCCTTATTAAAACATTTACAATGCACTTTGAGCATTTTGCTAAATAAAAAAATATAAATCCCGCAATTAATTTAATGCAAATATGGTTGTTATATATATATATATATATATATATATATATATATATATATATATATATATATATATATATATATAAATTTCTAAAGAAATTTAATATGCGCATCATTGATTAATAAATGCTAACGTTTATTGATATGCGCATATTTGGCTTATAGTGGTAAAGTTTATCTTGAAAAGAATTACTTTTGATCTGACTGTTTTATGACCAAATTCAAGCCATGCTTCGTAGAGATTGTCTAGGCTGAGTCGATTTTATTCTCATCAAGTAGCTTCTTAGAGAAATTATGAGCAATTTAAGTGTATTAATTTTGGTATGTATACAACGTTGCGCATGAATGCATTTTTCATATCTGTGAAGGTTACCATCAATTACAATTTATTTTTAAATCATTTATAGCATGCTTAGTACATTCTAAAAGAAAATACTTCAAGCTTTTGATAAATTGTAAGAGGTTTTACGGGGTAGCTGTTTATTTACCGATGCTATGCTATTTCTACTTATGTCTGGTAGCCGATGTCGGCAGAAATGGGTTTCCTGGGCCGTGCTTATAATCATTCTCTTTTAATTCCCATTGTCGCGATGGGAGAAGGCTAAGTCAAATTATAATGTGCGTATTATTAACAGTGTTGCAAAGTAAATCAAGATTCATAAAATCACGATAAATAAATCCATAGTGTCTTAGCAGAATGTTTGAGTCACTGAAAATCGATTAATATCACACAAAATATAAATCTTGGCTTTGAAAGTTGAGAAACATTAATCCACTGCATTCTAACGGCGTATCACGCGCGGGTGTGTACTACCATTAAACGAAACCATATTAATTGAAAATAAAATTGCAGTTCAAGAAATTCCAATTAAAACTGCTTGAAACTAATAGAGATTGTTTCTAAAATCACAGTTAGGAGAAATATTGACTAAAACCAGATATAGCCAATGTGACTCTGAGGCAAATAGGATATCGAAATTCAGATTCATTGGGTTGTAACGCGGAGTCGCGCGTTACAAAATAGTGCGCTAAAATTTAATTTTCACAAAATCAAATAAAAACAATTCCCTAAGCTTTAAGCGAAATCACTGTGTTAATTTGAAATGAAATTGTAAAGCATGCAAATCGCACTATCACTCTATTCAACTGACCATATGTAGATCACGCATACATTAATTCAGACAAGTAAAATGAAAAAAAAACTTTCATTGAAATTTACTATTACAGTGATATAAAACTACAAATGCTCTGGACGTTTTAATGTGCTTTTATGCCAGTATTTTTGGCTTAGGCTTTTCAAAGGAATACATTTTTTCGATGCGTTTGGCTCACTCAACAGATATCCGTTGTGAATATAAATATACTGTAACAAGTTACTTTTAATTTAGTAATCTTGGAAAGTATTTGAGTATTTCATAACTTTGATTATCAGAAATTATAAATTCTATCCAGTAAGGTTAATGCGAGATTTCTTTAAAAAAACATGACTTGTAAATTCTGTAGTTTAATATTTTCATAGATACCGACGTTTCAATTGAAATATATATATATATATATATATATATATATATATATATATATATATATATATAATCAAATATTAGCCATGAATGCAAAATTTGTGCCATATTTATTATGACGGGCAAAAATTGTTAATAAAAAGCAATTAAGTTAATTTTTTCAAATAGCTTATACAACAATATTTTACGAAATAATTACTTTTTTGCTTTTGATATTCTCATTCCAGTAGTTTCAAAACTTATACTCGAACAAATTTAAAATCACAACAGACGTCTACCGCGAAGTTCTGTGTAGACACTTAGATATATATCTTATAAATGTTTTACTGATAGTATTATATTTATGATATAAATTCCATTGTTATATAATAATATCTAAGAGTGCACAACAAATATGCACTAGAATATATACCGTTTCTTAAATTGTTCTAGGCTATTACAAATCATTTACTTTACTCTTCGTATATAAATCTACAAAATGCACAATATAATACCGAAATTATTCGAACAAACAATAAATGACGGTGAGAAATTGGGTGGGAACTTTACATTTCACTCTTACATTAATTTTGGAGTAAGTGGAAATATGAAGCGCAGCATTAAAATGGTCAACTTTCGATTAAATTTATTTCTATTTATTTACCGATTAGTAACAAGAGAAACTGCAAATTAGATACTATATATATATATATATATATATAAATAGGAAAGATGAAAACATTATGTAACAAAGTGGATAAATGCATTTATTTCGTGAATACTAATCATCGCTTTACAATCAGAAATATATATTCATTTTGGGTATTCAAATGATTATGCTAGTGGTAACAAATCTAACCCGCTTTTGCTTTCGTTTATTGTTTTGTCTGTTTGGTAAGTTTGTATGCCAGCCAAATCAAGAACCGGAAGTAAAAGCGAATCAGATTTGTTAACACTAGCATAACCAATTGAAAACCTAAAATTTATTTATATGTATGCTTGTAAAGCGATGATTGGTATTCACGAAATAAATGGCCTTCATCCAATTTGTAAGTAATGTGTTCTTTCTTCATAATTAGAAATATACTGTGTAATATTAAATAAAATATAAATAAAAGCAACAAAAATA
>JAQBSW010012075.1:0-17920 GCA_029291075.1 Eudiplozoon nipponicum | reverse complement strand
GCGATTTGCGTTCGCGGATTGTCGCTTTGCACTATCAGTTTTGCAAAGATCCGATTGATTCCCATTTCCAAGTTGGCGCCGATTTCATCTTCGGTGTGGCTGAGTGCTGATTCGTTGGTTTCCTCCGGAGGCTTCAAAATTGTTCATACTAATCCTTGAAACTGAGGTACGATCTAATCTTGGTTGACTGGGGACCTTTCGGAACAGCATTTCGCGTCCCAACCATCAGGCCTCTAATCACATATACGCAACACAATACTCACAATAGCAGGTTTAAGCAAATGCATGATACTTGTTTGTATGATCTGTAATAAAAAATATCACAAAAAGTTTGAAGTGCATATTTTCTGCACTTGAATGTTAATTGTGCCGTTAGGGACCATAATAATTTTTAAAATCGTGAACTAATTGCATGAAATTTACTTTTTGAAAATGAGCTCTAATTCTACACGAATACCTGCAAAAACATGTATGAATGTGCCATTTGTAATTCCCAGCATATCTGAATTTCTTTTAACAATCCACGGATTTTAAGGTTAGTAAAAAATTATATCAGTTATTAAATTTTACCCTGAAATATATGATTTTAAATAAAAAAGTAATTAATCATATCTTTAATTTATAATGTTGAAAGATTTATTAATAATATATCTATCAAAAATATATTTATGTTCTCATAGGTGTTCCTAATTTATTTCAATTTCTGTCCGCGGTATTCTTAGCTACGATAATAGTTTTTCTAATTAAATACGAAGCTGAGTTCTATGAGGTAGATTGCATTAGTTTCCATGCTGTTCTTGGGTTACATCACCAGTATTACTTCTTATTTGAGTCCTGCCATTTTACCTTATTCTTATATCTCCTTTCGAATTAGCATAGTTTCTGCTGGCTAATTGGTGCTTTGAATTGAAAGTTATGGTAATTGGTGTCTGGTTGATGCACAGACAGGTTAAACCTACGTACATTAATTGGGATTTTAGTCTCCAGCAAAGAAGGCTCTAATCGAGCCAGTATTTTTGGAGGAACGAATTTTATTCAGACTCTGCAGTAAATACAATCAAATTAGGTTTTAATAAAAAAAATAGTTATTCTAGTTCTACTGGGTTGGCGGTTTATGAATTGAAACGTCCGATTGGCTCACACGGGCATGTCCAGCTTGAAGTAAGCTTTTTTATATTTGACGGTTTATATAGTTACAATATGTGCTTATTTTTCACGCGTTTAACTGTTTTTATTTGTAACATAGGTGCGCTTCGAAAAGAGCCGATCGCGGGCTACGCAAATCCTTTTTCTTACAGAAGGGCTTTTGCTGCGTCAAATGCAGGCGGACCCGTTGCTCATGGAATACGACGCAATCGTTCTTGACGAGGTAGGATTTACTAGCCTTCCTGATGTTACTATATGACGTGAGACTGATCTCGCATTATGAGTTTCTCAGTACTTCGTTTTGCCTATTTTCAAAAGTAATGCCTGTATTGTGCTTTTGCGTCAAAGTTAATTGGTCAAATTTTTAATCAGCAACACCGAATATTTGCGCAAGTGGTGACTATGATTTTTTCGTAAAGTTTTGCTAATTTTCACTAAGCACTCATCTCATATTTTATCTGACGATAGGCTTCTTTATTGGGTTAAGAAATAAATAAAATAGGGGGGTGATATTTATTAACAGCCAATAAATTTTACTGAAATTATCAATGAGGTATATGTGCTTTGCGTCACATGCGTATATTAAAGTTAGCTCATTATTAATTGGTTGACATTAGACTTGTAAAACACCCAATTGGTGCTATTGTCAATTTCTGTACCATTCTTATCGTGTTTTATTTGGTATCGCCTTGTAAATCCATATGTACTCATTACAAAGCATGTAAGATAGAGGGCGAGTGGCGACGTTGGTTCCTCAGTAACAGATCATATTTTTTGCTAACATTCGCACAATGTATTGCCTCATGGTATTGTTGCTTCTCGTGTAAAACTTTGCAAAGGCCTGACGGTCATATGGCTCTAGGCGTTACTGCAGTCAACCGTTCGGATGACTGATTTCCGTTTATATATATATATATATATATATATATATATATATATATATATATATATATATATATATATATGTGTGTGTATGTATGTTGACAGTATAAAATAAGCATTGCAGATGGTAGCAAAGTCTATTCACCAAGTAGACCGTTTCTATCCTTGTTGGGAACTGGTCAAGTACTTTCCAGAATTTGCCACGATTTGGCTCGCAGTGTGGCGCGAAATACGCAATTTTCAGTCATTTACAAGTTTGTATTATTGGTTAGCCTTTCCTGCAGGTGAAACCTATTTGGTATCTCATTATACCTCAAGTTATCACCAAATATACAACCCGGGGAGGTGGTGTTGAATAGAAATTTGCTTATATCTTTTTTATTATATATGTTGTCAGTATAAACTGAGCTTGATGCATATATATATATATATATATATATATATATATATATATATATTGCAAGGCGCAACTTTCGAACTGCATTCCGGAAAGGATTTAACTATTTTGTCTGGCACGGGGCTTACACCTTTTAAAATATGATTAAACTTTAGATTTTTATCGATTTTTCAATATTATTTGACACAATTCTTTAATATATTATTTTTAAAATCTTAATCATATCTCCTGAACAGTTAAATACTGTTTGTTGCGGAGAACTAATATATATGCAAGTATGTATTAGGTGTTGCGAACCTAGTAACAAATTAGTTCAGTTGTGACCAGAAGGATAAACCAAAGGCAGCATGAACGGAAAGTATAATCTCATGCACATTCGTTTCGTGCTTACTGGCGACTCATCAGTAGGATCCGGTATTACGCCCTTTAACCACTATATATTTGGGTGAGGAATGAGGGATAATAGGACGATACAATCTCCTAGACGAATGTGTAAACCTGCAGTAGAGTAGCTAACATCGTATAGTCTCGACAATGCGACTTCAACGCTAACTCACTCTATATAATATATATACCGAGTCTCTAAAGGATACTAACACTATGGCTATTGTGTTAGTAACCGATACCAACATTATAGTACCGAAAAGGTACATCGTACTAACACTATGGTTTCCAAGTCGGTACATGGTACTAACATGATGGATATCAATTTATGATATAGTACACCGAAATTGAGTATTAAAACTATTTATGGACACTTGTTACTCCAGTAAATTCATACGCTGGCCTTGATCGATATCAGTTATCACATTTCGTGGTAAGCATGACATCATTCAATTCAATATATTACAGTTAAATAATGTTTGTTGCGAAGAACTAACATATATGCAAGTATGTATTAGATGTTGTCAGTATAAACTAAGTAGTTTAAAGTGTCGAAAAAGGCAATTAATTTCGCGGTATGCATGACATCATTAAATTCAATATATAACAGTTAAATACTATTTGTTGCGGAGAAATAATATATATGAAAGTACGTATTATGTGTTGCGTCTTTGGTTTATCCTTCTGGTCTCAACTGAACTAATTTGTTACTAGGTTCGCAACACCTAATACATACTCGCATATTATTGTTTTTCTTTTGACAATATAGACTTAGTTGTGAAAAATATAAAACTTTTTTAATTGAATAGGTTCACGAGCGTCACTGGCAAACTGATTGTTTGCTAGGCCTAATGAAATGTCTTGTACAGGTGCGTCCAGAGCTGCGTGTCATATTAATGTCCGCTACCATCAACATTGAGCTGTTTCGTGAGTTCTTCGACAACTGTCCAGTAATTGAGGTATGCTTAAATGTGGCCGTTTGGTGTAACTTTTGAGTGTTTTATATGGTATGTGGTATCAAGTATAACGAAAAGTCGTCAAATTTCAAGCGAAAACACTTTTTTTTTCTTGACTGGCCGAAATGACAACTGTTTTAGTCATGTATTTGAGGTCTAAACAAATTAGAAATCTTTATTGTTCAAGGTGACTTAGCTTACAAAAATATTGCTTGAAGACTGAAAAACCTACATGAGGTCTTCTAAAACTTACATAGTATTGACGGTGCATTAAAATCGCGTTATTTTCAGTGAAATTATATTTGTTGATCAATGCGTTAATTTAGTGCCCCTTCGAAAATATTATCGTTTGTTCAAATTCCTCATTACTTCTAACTAAGTCAAAACGAGTTTCGCCATTTATATGCTTTTTTGTTAGATCGGCTATTACGCCTGTTTGCAATGTGACACACATATTCGCTGTATTTTCCATTCATGTTCATTTATGCGGATTTGATGGTGAAGAGCGGAATCAGTCATCGAATTAAAAGCAATAGAAATCATCTGAGTAACGTGTCCTATAAGCATTTTAGGTAAGACAAATAGGTATCACTTTAAACGAGGGTACCCACAACGTACAAATGGTTAACTCCGTTTATCTAGAATATAATTGGGTTGAATAGCGTTGAGCTGGTTTAAGTTTTCGATTTAACAATATAAGCTTCTTGGTGAGTCCCGTCTATGGTTCCACTAAATAAGAACTGAAACTACCGTCAGCCTCACGAACTGACGCGTTTCTTAAAACTCAATATCAATGTCTAAACCGCAATGCATAAAGCGGAAAGCAAAATTAGCTATGCGAATCACAGCCTATTGTGCAGGTCTGGACATTTCGACTGCACAAGTGCTATGTCGTGAGGATCATTAACATTTTGCAGCTTATGCAAAATGTTCATAAGCTATACCATTAAGCCATCAAGGTTTGCGCGAGTGGTCAAAACAATTCTTTAAATCAAGTTTGCAAGCTTTATACAAACACCAATCTCAATTGTCAAACAACGTAGCAAAACCACCGTCAGTTATACGTACTGACGCGTTTTAATCTTTCATGATCATTAACGGAGTACGTCGGCAA
This sequence comes from Eudiplozoon nipponicum, assembly GCA_029291075.1. Classification (NCBI taxonomy): domain Eukaryota; kingdom Metazoa; phylum Platyhelminthes; class Monogenea; order Mazocraeidea; family Diplozoidae; genus Eudiplozoon; species Eudiplozoon nipponicum. The sequence goes on along the minus strand of JAQBSW010012075.1, from coordinate 13,041 downwards.
ACTGACTAGCGAGGATCAAACTGCAAAATCTTTCTTATATATGCATTATTATTTAATTTATAATTAAATTTCAATTCGATTTAAACGCGGTATTCATGTTTGTAGATGTGTACTTGAGTAAGTGCCTGTGTTTCTTATCTCTAGGTACCAGGACGCCTTTTTCCAATTGAGCTACGATATGTTCCGCTGACACCCGGAGAAGAAGCTTTGAGTGCGGCTGGAGATCGACTCAATCCAGCTCCTTATCTCCGTCTAATGCAGTACATTGATGCTACTTATCCCGCTACAGAACGTGGCGACTTATTGGTCTTCTTAGCGGGCATGTCCGACATTCAGGTAATGTATCTAAATTATTTAGTCCATTGATTAGCATATTATAACGTATTTGAGAGTTGCAATACACTTGATTTTGCAGTTATTCTAGTATTCGATTACGTGTGTACACAGGTATCGTTTATCGTGTGCTTAATCTTACATAACTTATATTTACGTAGAATTTAATAATTAGCAATTTATTTATTATAACTGCGAAATTATCTGCGCATTTTCTTTAGTTTCTTCGTTAACTCTAATTAGTTAGAGTGAAAGCTAAATTGGCACGATAACATAATTTCTCTTTTGGAAATTTACAACTGTTCTTCAAATGAATCAGTGTCTTGGAATTTCAATTGATTCTTCACAAAACTATCATTTCTATAATTATTAGTGGCACTAGCTATGTTATTATTGTTTTAGAAGTTGTGGTAGTAGTGGTAATAGTACTAGTAGTAGTAGTTGTATTAATAGTAGCAGCTATGTTGATACTCGACCATATTCTGCGGTATAGTAGAAAAAACGTTCTACAGCATCTGTGCCCAGGTTCGAACCCTGTCCGTAGAATGTTCTGGACGGTACGTGAAGAGTTCCCAATAAGAATGAAACCAGTCTACTGGATGAATTACCTTATCTACATTGTACAATGCTCAGTTTATAGTGGCAAACGTATGCATATCATTGATCTGGTTTTTACATCAAGATCGCAACATTAGTATAGATTTATTATCACCGACCACACAACCAATGTTTGTTTAATTATAGCGGATATAATAACATTGTTTCCACTCCGTTTCATCCACAAGGATATTTGTTACTTAATTGACAGAACGAATCTTCTCCTCTCACACGCAGACCATTTTCCTATTTGATTACTTGGCACATGATATTTTGTATTGCAGCACACAATCTTTATTTAGTGCACCGAAAACCTCTTTGGTTTTTATGACCTATAGTTAAAAATACTTTTTTTATGAGCCAAGTTTGTGAGTTAAGTAGGAGACAAGCTTTAAAAGAAACATGTTGCACGACAGGGAATAGTTTATTTACCTGTTTCTAGTGTTGCGTTCCGCGTTGTCTGCATCCGCTGTCTACCTGATTTTGCCAAATATTTCCGCCTCCGGATATGGAGGCCTTTTTCAATGGAAAGCATATCACACACACAATTGACAATCTATATGTCAAATGTTTCTTGAAAGAATGTCGTTGTTGCGATACTGAATTAATTGAAATTACCTGATCTGCGTTTTGACTAACGCAGCTTTCATTGTTCCAGTAATTTTTTTTCATAATATTTCGATCTACATTACCGTAGATCGAAATATTATGAAAAAAGAAAATTACTGGAACAATGAAAGCTGCGTTAGTCAAAACGCAGATCAGGTAAAAATCAATATGTCAAGTGGAAAATTTTAGTTTAATTTGTTTGAATTTGACGTAGCCGCAGCTGTGCTAACATATGAAAAGGAAAATAATAAACCGAATTTTGAAATAAAAAGTCAGGGAAGCGTTAATAGCAAACTGTGTGATATGTTTGAAAGCAGACAAAGGAGGAGTGTAAACATGAAGACAAATACACAAACTAATTTGACGTATGCTTACCTTGTAAAAAAACAAGTTATGATTACGAGATCTAACAACAACTATAAATGGGGCAGTCTAAACTAAAAATTTTCACTTGAAATATTGATTGTAAATTGTGTGTGTGATGTGCTTTCCATTGAAAAAGGCCTCCGTATCTGGTGGCGGCAATATTTGGCCAAATCAGGTAGACAGCGGATGCAGACAACGCGGAATGCAACACGAGAAACAGGTCAAAGTAGGAGACATACTACAGTAATAAACTGAATTAGGAATGGTTGCATACAGAAATCGGAGCAAAGCAGATTAAGAAGCACATTAAGCTCAACAAATTCTTTACGCAAATTTAATTATCGATTAGTGTGTAATGCCTTACCTATTCTAGAAATACTAGTTTTACCATGAATCTTGTCAGTACTTAAGTGATACAACTATATCTTTCATAAAAGAAAAATTGAGGCTTCAGATTGTTCTGTCGTTAACTGGCGTTATTTACGTTTCTAACGTGAACTCGCTCAAGTGAAAGTTAAATGGAGGTCTAAATGCAACGTTAGTTCATTGCTTCAATATATTTCATGAGCAGATGCACAAAATAGGTTCTCTGCTGTCTCTGTTGGCCCTCCAGGTAGTCAGTAGAAAAACCATAATTTTCGGTCATGTAGCGCCAGACAATACTTGGACTCTATGTGCTTAAGATCTGTCTCCGATTATTTGTGCTTGTACGTTTGTTTGCTTATATTTATGTATGTATGTATGTATGAATGTGTGTATGTATGTATGTATGTATGTATGTATGTATGTATGTATGTATGTATGTATGTGTGTATGTGTGTGTGTGTGTGTGTATGCATGTATGTATGTATGTATGTATGTATTTATGTATGTATGTATGTATGTGTGTATGTATGTATGTATTTATATATTTATGTATGTTTTTATATATGTTTGTATGTATTTATGTATGTATGTATGTATGTATGTATGTATGTATATATATATATATGTGTATGTATGTATATATATATATGTGTGTGTATGTATGTATGTATGTATTTATGTATGTATGCATGTATGTGTGTATGTATGTATGTATGTATACATGTATGTATATATGTATGTATGTATGTATGTATGTATGTATGTATGTATGCATGCATGTATGTATGTATGTATGTATTTATATATGTATGTATGTATTTATATATGTATGTATGTATGTATATGTGTATGCATGTATGTATGTATGTATGTTTGTATGTATGTATGTGTGTGTATGTGTGTATATATGTGTGTATATATGTATGTATGTATGTATGTATGCATGAATGCGTGTGTGTGCATGCTTGTATGCATGAATGCATATATGTATGCATGCATGTATGTATGCATGTATGCATGCACATAAGTCCTTGAAACAGGTTAGTAAAGAAATTGTGATATTTGCTTTCTTCAGTAAAAACAAAACGCATCTATACATGAGATAATACGATTATTTTACGCTGACTTGGACATATTTTTGTTCTATATTAACTAATTGGCTCCCAGATACGCAATACGTGATACATATTCGCATGGCTTAATTTTTTGGAAATAGACAGTTGATATTAGATTTTGACTTTTCTCTAAACAAGAGTCTGATTGGTTGTTGTTGATTTGCTTTGAAAGCATTAAGGAGATTTATTTTTGCCTTTATTATCGATGAGCGTGTTGCTGAGACTAGCAATTCGATCTTTTGTGACAAACAAAAATGTTTTTCCACCTTTTTTTGCGAAGAAAGCAGATTTTTCAGATACCAATATTGATGAAGAATGTGCGAGTTCGGAGACTGGCGAGTTTATTCTCACTTACAGCATCTCTATTTAGCTCTCATTACTACTATTCTCAATTTTCACTATCAGATTTGTGTGGAACTTTGTCCATGTCAGTCTTGCCATTGTAGCAACTAGTTTTTGATCTTCCATATTTCGGCATGCGAACTTTCTTTGTCATTGCCCATATTTTAAAACAGTTCACTTCGGATTTGTAGAGTCTACTCGAGGCAGCCGGTGTCTATGCTGAACAAACGCAGCGTTGGATCGTTTTACCTTTGCACAGCACGCTGTCAGTTCAAGATCAGGAGAAAATTTTCCACGTGGCACCAGACGGTGTTAGAAAGTGCATTCTGTCTACCAACATTGCGGAGACCTCAATCACCATTGATGGTATTAGGTAAATTCACTAACCGAGCTCACTTTATGTTTTAATCTTTGCCATTTCACTTCGTTAGGCTACGTGAATGGAGCTTATCACATTTGTTCAAAAATATTTTCATTAAATCACTGTGTATTAGGTGTTGCGCACCTAGTAAAAAATTAGTTGTGCGCGTGAGTTTATACTTTCCGTTCATGCTGACTTTGGTTTATCCTTTTTTTAACTAATTTGTTACTAGGTGCGAAACACCTAATACCTAATTTCATTTTACAGCAAGTAGTTGTAATTTTCAACATAGAAAAACATAAAAGGTGATGAATTGCCTCTTCTACATTATGCAATGCTTAGTATATACTGACAAACATATGTTTATAATGGGACTGCTGTTTATATCAAGAGCACCACATTAATTTAAATAGTATCAAGATGATAGACCAATTTTTACTCGTTTACTGGGGTTTTAATTTATCTATCTTTGGAGGATTCAGGTTTACAAAAATAATAATGCATCTCGATAATTTTGTGTGCGATTTGTTCTTGAGTTTTGATTTCTTGCCAATTTTATTGTTTCTTAGATATTAATTAAAAAAATCTAATTAATTTTAAATGATATTTTCCGTCTATTGCGTTTGTGTACTCATGTGTCCTTATATTTTCCCTTTTTTAAATAAATATTAACTTAGTATAGTAATCAGAAAATAACGAGTATAGCGAATCTATTTTATTTTAATAGGAAGTGTGTTTATTCATCACAATTTAGTGGTTCATTTTTGGCATATATATTTATTTTTATAGTGCAAAATATAGAACAGCAAAGAGTTACTTTTGATGTTGCACTTACTACAGAGACTTTGTAGATGGCCTATAATATCTGTCTCTGTATATAATACTTTTCAAATCAATATATTCACTCGGTTCGGTATAGGTCATAGCCATCTGACGGCAAAAAGGCTTGCTCATAAAAATGACACGAGTTAACCAGATCCATACGATCGCTATATAATGTACCATCACCGTTAGACCTTGTTGTCGGATGTCAATTTCTTTGGTTGAGGCACTGTTTATGAAGGTAAATTTCACTTCCTGCCTGCTAAGCCCCAGAGGCAACTATGTTAGATGGCTAGAACCGCAGGAGACTAACGAACCACCTCTTGAATGAATTCTATTAATCGCGATATCAATCACAACATACCGTACCATCAATAAACAGGAGTCACTGGAACGTGTGAATACTTGCTGAAATCTATTGATAAACAGGGTTTAGTAGGGAGGCCTTGTCAAATGTTCTTTATTGGCATAGGCTTCTCAGGAACCCACCCAATAGGGTTTTGTTTACACATCGATGCATGCATGTATTTATGTATGTTGTCCGCCTTCATCATTTTAATTTATATGAAGATAGAGATGTTTCAGTCATATTGAAATCTGGTAAAAAGGTGTTTTAAAGCTGTTGCGTGTATTTGCAGTCTAAATAAAACTGTGTGTCAATACACCAGGTAATTCTCGATTTACCTTACGAATGCACAGCATGACTGACCGAAAATTATATACCAGTTTTAATTTATACAGGGATATTCGATCTCCCTATCCTTATATAACACTTTCAGATCTCGAGTGAGATTTGTGCTTACAATCCTAAAGTATAAGATCCAAATTAGTACAAATATGATCAGAAGGATAAACCAAAGACAGCATAAACGGAAAGTATAATCGCGTGCACATTCGTTTAGTGCATACTTGCGACTCATCAGTAGGAGCCGGTATTACGCTCTGTACCCACTATATATTTGAGGAAGCAATGTGAGAAAATTGGACGGTACAATTTCCTGTACGGATGTGTAAGCTTGCAGTAGTGAAGTGAACTTCATATAAATCCTCGACAGTGCGTAACAAACAAAATTTACTTTTTAAATGGTAATATTAACATTTGTTTATGTTTCTTTGTACTGGTAGATTTGTTGCTGACTCTGGTAAAGTGAAGGAAATAAGCTGGGAAGCACAGGCTCGAATGAGGCGTTTGAAAGAGTTTCCTGTGTCCCAGGCCAGTGCCAATCAGCGTAAGGGCCGAGCCGGTCGTACAGGTCCTGGTGTCTGCTTTCGCCTTTATAAAGAACTCGAATACAACGAATTCCAGGTGAGCTCAATTTGAGCCCGTTTGCCTGATTGCAGCATTATTCTTCTCTTTAGAGCCGGTTATCGCATGCAACGTCTCGTCTATAACGTGAATGTTGGTTGATTAAAGTTATTCAATGATTTGCAAATGTTCTAGCGTAATGACAACGAGACTGAAAAAATGCATTGGTCATCTTATATTTGTGTAATCGGGCATTCGCTGTCTTAATGAAAAAAATATTTGAACATGTATTGGTTAGCTTTGTTGAAGTAGTGACAAATTTTCCGTCTCCCGAAGCAGGTTATAATTATAATGCAAGCTTATTACAATTCATGTATGAGATTTATGCAGTTAAACTGCCGTTTAATGTGCCTCGTTTGCACAGATGCTTTGGCATTTCCTCGTTATTAGGCTAAAAGCCTATGTATGTAATTAAATTTAAACAAATTTCTCTGTGATTAAATTGGACTGATTTTGGCGTAGACGCTTAAGTTCATCATATTGTCTGTTAAAAGAGAAAATACCAAACACAACTCGGTTTTGCGGTACCTAGTCTTCCGTGAATGGTCGTTCCTAAATGATGCTCGCTTTTAAAAAATAATTGCGAAATGCAAAGAATTTCATATCCACACATGAAGGTTGAAAATTGTCTACTTACAATACTAGCGGACATTAACAGAAAGGATGTGTAACTTTTTATATGCCGAAGAAAATTAATTTTGCGTCAAATTCTTTAATATATAACAGTTAAAAACTGTATGTTGTGGAGAGCTAATATGTATATGCAAGTAAGTATTAGGTGTTGCGAACCTAGTAACAAATTAGTTCAGTTGTGACCTGAAGGATAAATTAAAGACAGCACAAATGGAAAGTTTAATCTCGTGTACATTCGTGTCGTGCCTACTAGCGACTTATCAGTAGGAGCCAGTATTACGCCAATTACCTACTATATATTTCGGTGAGGAATGTTGGAAAATAGGGCGGAACATACTCCTATACGAATGTGTAAACCTGCAGTATTGAAGCTAACATCCCATAAAGTCTTCGACAATGCGACCTCTAAGCTAACTCACATTATATAATACATATACCGATTCTGTAAAGGATACTAACACTATAACTTTTGTGTTAGTAACCGATACCAATATTATGGTGCCGAAAAGGTACATGGTACTAATACTATGGTTTCCAAGTCGGTACATGGTACTAACATGATGGATATCAATGTATGCTATAGTACACCGAAATTGAAAATTACAACTGTTTATGAACACCTGTTAATTCAGAAAATGCAGACATTCTTGCCTTGATCGATATGAGTTATCACATTTCTCGGTAAGCATGACGTCATTTAATTCAATATATAACAGTTAAATAATGTTATTTTGGTATATATATATATACATGTATTAGGTGTTGCACCAGGACTGTAGCCAGAAGGATAAACCGAAGACAGCATGAACGGAAACACGAAACGAATGTGCATGAGATTATACTTTTCGTTCATGCTGTCTTTGGTTTATCCTTCTGGTCACAACAGAACTAATTTGTTACTAGGTTCGCAACACCTAATATATACTTGCAAATTCTTTAATATTCCTTGAAAAATGCCGTCCGTAAAACTTCATATGACAAATTGAACTGTTTCTAAAATTCTTAATAGGCTTAACATTTTGATTTATTCATCTTTTTCTAGAAATTTAACACCCCAGAGATTCAGCGCGTGCCACTAGATACTCTGGTATTGTCGATGATGGCCATGGGTCTGCCAGATATTCGGCGTTTTCCATTTATTCAGCCGCCCGACGCCCGGAGTTTAGATGAGGCTCTTGAATCATTAAAAGTGAGTTTTGTTTTGTTTGCTACTTCTTTTTGCAATTCCTTGAAATTATACAATATATCCTAGAAAACAAGGCAATTCTTGGGCTAAATGCAGCATACCCAAAACGGGCATCATTTTCGAGATTTTCTTTTCCGAATTTTTTTCGGAATCAGCGTTCAGGCTTGGACACCTGGCTGTCAAATGTTTCAATGTCTTAAACTACTGAAACACACCATGCGAAATTGATGCGCCATTTGCTGTCGATTCTTTATGCGGAAACGTAGCTATGACTTATTTTTTAATTTATTCCGACTTTTCTTTACTATCTGGAATAAAATGTAATATTAATTCTCGTGAAGCGTACTTCTTGAACACATTTGCTGCTAGCACAATACTCGACACTATGTTGTTTTTGAGCATGACTAAATTTCACGTTGCCTGCCATTCGCTACATTTGAAATTTATATGATTTTGAGCTCATAATAGGTCTATTTGACCTTTCATAATCACATGTTAACTCCAGTTTGCACACGGATTGTCTACCATTCAGCTATTCGATCAAATTAATTATTCCATTTAAGACATTGGGTATTGTTATGTAAGTATTGCTAAATAAGGTGTCCTATCAAATAGGCATATTGGTGATTTATTACAAAAGTCTCGTTTGGTCGAGGCCGCTATTAGCCGAATTTGCCGCCAGGTTTTTCTGTATGGTTGTTTTATTCATACATTATGTAAGTATCTATCTATGCTAATAGACTGTAGGTGTGCATTTGTGCATTTTTATATACATGTTTATATAATTATGCTTATGCATCATCATCATCTTAGTCCTTATTACTTCGGCATGTAAATCTTATGCATTACTACTGCATAAATTTGTATTTATTTTTAATAGTTATTGTGTACATGCATGCTTGAGTTTATCGTTTACCAGACCTCATAGCAACCAATGGCATGATCTCCGGTTGGCTCTTCCTGTTTCTGCATTCCTCTGTAATACTGAACTGGAGAACGTAAAATGCTCTTGAATGGAACAGAAGTAAATTTCTAAATTTTGACAGAAGAGTTCTAATACATAAATTATAAACTAGGCCAAGTGAATACTACTCTTTAAGTGAGTTTTTGCCTCAGACAAGCCCTACACAAGTATCAATTCCACAGTTGGACTTAAAAGTGAACCGATTCGTCTATTTACATTTAAGAGTAACAGAGTGATACATTTACAAAAACGGTATTAAGAAATACCTGTCACTTGTGGTATGATGCTGATATAGATTGTTGGTTTGCAACTGAACTTTTTTTAACGAATCTGAGTTAGTTCTGGGGCAGAGGATGTCGACAATATTTAATCTACCAGTTTTTCGAGCTAGCATCTCATCACTACTGTGGCTCGTTCCATATGAAACAGGTTTTATTTTCATTATTGGATAGTGTGTAACACAGTTTCACATATTGTCTTACATTTTTACTTTAACAATTAACTACCCATCTGTACCCCAGTCTATAAATAATTTATTGAGGTTGAATTTAGCAAAATGCCTGTCCTTTCAGACTACTGGCTTAAATGCCACAAAATTTTATTAGAACGACCTATTTATATGCATTTGTACATTGTATTTGTATGGAGGCGTTGGTGATAACAAAAACTATGCTTCTCTTTGCTTTAGATTGCATATATTTGTTCGATATAAACTCAACATGGCATAAGATTGCAAGTGAAATTCATTTACTAGATGGCTTTCGTCATTATCAGTCACTGCTTACTAGAAGCCATAATTGTAGGCTTCGGAATTTGAAGCAGGAAACATTTGGTTAAAAGTCTTTAAAGCTATCCATAATACCATACCTTGCGTGTAGTTTCCATATTTATATCAACCTATGTTTATGTTTTCCTTCGCTCATAAGGCTGTCAACTATAACGAGATGTTAAGATTGCTGTCCTGACACTTTTAATACATTTATGTTGAACGTTTCAAATGATCTCTGGGAATCAAAGTCCTGCTCTAGACCTGCACATGGCGTAAATACGTTTACTCAAAGGGGAAGGGACGAAGACGATCTATAGCGCCTTTAAAGTGCAGCTAATCTGGACACATGCTACTTTTTATTCTACGTCGGCAACCCATCTATAAGAAAGATGAGTCTGTACGCAAATAATTTATCCCTAATAGGACCATGCGTCCTGTTTTTTTTATAACAAACCTATATCCATGACAGGACAACTAATAATAATGTAATACTGCATTAGCTAGGGTGCAGTATAAACTCTGTCGCCTTCACAGCTGAGTCTTGCAGTGTGGATAGGCGACAACAGGCTACTGCAAATGAAAAAGAAATTGAGCCCAGGATTAAGGGCTCTTTATGCGAACTTTGAAATGGGCCAATACCGTCAGAATCTCGTGGTGGAATAAATAAGTGTAATTCTATCTTAAAACCTTCAGTCAGTGATAGGTTAAGGCCGGATGGGCCACCCTGGTTCGATGGTAGAATTCATTAAAAGCCATACTGACACACACAAGTTTCAGAGATATGTAGGAGGAAGGCGACTGATTACGCTGTTTTCCTTTGCATTGGAACAGAATAAATGCCATCATACGGTACACTTTTCTGTTCCTTGTTGCAATATACGTTTCTTGATTTGTCTTCCTTTCATGTGGATCCCGATGTTTTCGTTTTCAGCCTAAAGTTCCAACTCAGTTTAGTATACCAATAAAATATAAAGATAATCAAATACTGGAATCTTGCTTTAATTCTGTATCACTACCCCGGGTGGCATGATGTCTGGCTTGTAATTACTGGACTGAGATATATAGTTGAAGACATAGATCATAAGCGATTTCTTCGATCCACTTTATGGAAATATAGGTAAAAAATCATATTTTAGTTTAAAGCGAATAACTGTACAAAATACGCAGTTTTAGTGGTGTAGGGAAAGAAACTCACGACGCTGGACTTCATGCTTCTGAGTCAAAATCCCAATCACGGTAGTTTTGACTTTTTCGAAGGTATGCACAATAAGGTCAAACCGTTATAGTGGAATTATTGCATTGACCATCTTATAAAATTTTCAGTTTATGCAGGAAAAAACATATCTTATAATTTGCCTTCATTATACTTTTATTCAATAGAACGTACGCATTTTATCTGTTCTCAGTCTTATAATGAAACTTTAAATCAAAAGTCATACCTTCAGTATCCACCTGCAATTTGGAGTAAAACTGAAAATGTCTTACAATGCGCAGCTTCGTGACGTAGAGAAGGACTTTCCTGGCTTATACAAATTTTGATAGGTTCAATTTCCGTTAGAGTCAATTTTGACTGCTACTTAGGAGTAACCAATTAAAACAAAACCGCTCTTGTCCATCGATTGCAATTAATATCTTATACTGGCCCGTAGCCAAAGAAATTCCGGCCTGACGACCGGCGGGCAGAAGCTAGTCTGTCCGGGAATGGTAGCTTGAACCTTGCCGGGTCTAAATGGGACACAGCCATCATCTTGTTTCATTTGAAGCCTCGAGTTTTGTCTAACTGCGCGGTAAATTTTATTTTAAAATTTGTACTGACGGAATGAGAGCAGGCGTGCTAGATGCGAAGGGCAAGTTTCGGCTGCTGAAGCAAAGTTCGACCACTGGCATCTGGGCAGATAGTGCTCATCAGTCTTGGTTGGCAGACGATCTAAGAGAAGGAGATCTCCGAATAAAAACCATCACTAGGAATGGGCGACCTGGTGTTCTTTTACAGTCCACATATAACCATGAACCACTTATGTGATTATATGGCAGTAAAACATTAGTCACTTTTGGCTTTTGTATAGCTCTGCATGAATGAATGAATATCTTATACTGCGTTTTTTTAATATAATCAAATCGAGGCATTATAATTATATATATATATATATATATATATATATATATATATATATTATTCTGGTATTATATTTTAATTAAGTATCAATTCTCCAGTTGGCATGATATTTTTTACAATGACAGATCTTGGATGGCTCTTTGGAACTTATAGTTGAATATGATAGCTGCAGGGACCCATCTAAAGGAAAGACTGGTATATGAATGAAAATTGCATCCAATGCTGGGTATCCATGTCGTAGCAGAATAGTTGCATTTCTGTGAACCTAAAGATGAATTCATTTATCTTCCGCGACAATTCTGGATAACTCTGACGAGTGATTAATAAGAATGAAACTTGAATATAGTAGATGAATTGTATTTGCTATCATATAAAATATACGATTTATACTGACAATACATATAATGTCTATTGCCTAAAATGGAAAATATGACTATTTGCCAACTTCATAATTAAGATTAAACCTAGGATGTATATAAGTGAAATATTGTAAATTGTTGATTGGTACTCTTGAAATAAACGGCCATTGTCCACTTTGTTATTAAATATGCTTTCTCTTTCTAATTTTATATATATATATATATATATATATATATATATATATATATACTGCAATTAAAGTAAAATAAAAAGATTTGATAGTTTATACGTTGTCTGACAAAGCAACCAATCTACTATACCGAGTTCTTTCTTATTGGGTATTCGTCTTTAGCACACATCTTTTTCTTAGTAGCATTTTGAACTTGGGGGCGTTTGGTTCAAGTGCATCAATTCTGACTCAACCGACTATTTTAAGATAAGACTGTCTTGTAAGATCATCGTGTTAGCACGGTCCGTTTGGTTACAATCATTTGGAAATCGTTCTATAATTGTATAGCTTTGCCTATGGTGTGTTATAGATTTTCCCCAGTATCTCTGGCTGTATCTGATTGCAGAAGAATAAATTTCTTTTAAGTATCTAGCATTTAATGACCGCTAGAAGGACTAACTATTCTTCTAAAGTTTGATTTAGAACATTGAATAATTTTATTTACTTTTTTAACTGCGACCATACGATTACATGTTTATTTTGGTCTTCATTTGAAATTAACCTATGAAAATGGTCACTTGTATTTCCGTGATTAGTTCCCTATTTTAAGAGGAAGAAAATTGTATA
>JAQBSW010012074.1:0-17926 GCA_029291075.1 Eudiplozoon nipponicum | reverse complement strand
ACACACCAATTAAACAATAGCCATATAATTAATAATTCTGACTGACCTTTCACTAGATAATTTAACGAACATTGGTTGCACGGGTGGTATTAACAATTATTATAATCAAGGTTGCGATCTTGATATATGCACCCGACCTCAAGCCACTCAATTATTACTTTGGATTGACTTGTTTAATAACAATTGTTTTCATATAATGAAAAAGGCGCACGTCACGCATGTGCATTTGTGTTCATAAATTAATAAAATATATTACTGTTACTTTTGAAATGTGAGCTTTAATAAAATTCATTTTACCCTTCCTATGTGCAAAAACAAAAAGAAAGTTAAAACAGCACTAACGCGAACATTTAATGCAGCTAAACTACGAGTACTATTTAAAGTAACACACTTGCCTTTACCAGTAATCAAAGAGAAACAGCCGTTAATGTCGATATCAAATATTATTTAACAATAAACATGCGCATGATTTTGATCAACTTACGTAGGCCGATCGACCAGACGGTTACTTACTCGAATAAGAGAACATTGTAAATTAAACACCTGTTTTAAATCAAATGATGAATACACGTCTGCTATTGTGAAACACATTATCTAAACATCGCACGTATGTTCTCCAGACGTAGCATTCAAAGTAATTAATAAATGCAAAAACAAAAGGGAGCTAGCCACATACGAAGCCTTATGGATAAATCAACTGCAACCGAACGTATGCTAGCAGAAGAAGCACGTAAAAACATTGAGCTTGAACTGGATGTGACGCACGCAATTTGATTGTTTTCCGTTTTTCACACACTCTCTATGTTCACATATTTCTATCTTGTTTTACTTTCCAATTTATGTATAAAGATATGTTCATTAGTAGATAGTTCAGGAGACAATGAGAAAGAAATGTTTCTTGTATCTGATAAAATTTCTTTTTGTTTTTGCACACAGGAGGGGTAAAATGAATATCACTCTTAAATATAAATTATACACGTGTATGTCTTTCAATAGATATTAATTTACGGTTTGCGCGCATCAGACAGATTATTGTAATCTGGACGTTTGAAATACTGTTTTACCAGAGTGATCTCTATAATTAGTTTAAGTAAGATATGAAATAAAATCAGCAACGATTAGACATGATAATTATTCCAACTATTTAACCAAGAATAAGTACTATAAGTAAAGAAGAATAGAGGCATTTAATAAGCGTTCAACTCACTAAGTGCTTTAAAATAAACATCAACCGCGCAACTAATGTTTGTTTAATTATATAAATGTTCAATTCAATACTATGTCCTCAGGTATCGTGGTGTTTTTTTATAATGACAGATTGGATGTTGCTAATTGCATCTTTATGTCTGAAGATATGCCATATAGGTTCCACCTAAAAGAAGAGCTAACCAACAAATATTAGTTAGTGTATAACTGAAAATTGTTCGTAGCTTGTGGCAGGATGGCTCAGTGGTTAGAGCAACAGATTCCAAAACAGACATGTGCAGGTTAGATCACTGTCAACGGCAAATTCTGGACAGTTTATAAAAAGTTCCAAATCTTAATGAAACCGGTTTATTGGATGGATTACTTTTTCTAGATTATTCAATGCTGCATTTATACTGACAAATGTATGTAAATAACGAGAATAGTGTTTAAATTACGATCGCAGCTTTGAATTAAGTGAGTGTTAGTAAAAAAAGTCAATCCTACGTACGACCTTTTTTGGTTTGAGAAAATTTCACACGTACATGGTTCGTATGATTTATAATTTTTTATCGCTTACCCTCGCATCAGATTATAAAGAATGCATATAATTTATTGGGCTTCCCACCCTATTATGTGAGAGGTCCCCAGTTAAGTCATTTCGTTTGGTAAGTATAAGACAAAAAGTCTAACGCATGTAAATAGTAAATTAATATTCCGCCACTCTAATTTTAATTATGATGTATTCCTTAAAAGGAGTTGGCTTTTGCGCAGTACTGTCATTGTTCGAAAGGATTCGTTAAAAATGTTAGCACTCATATGTCGTTAAAATTGATTGTTGTTTTCTCAGTGTTCTCGTGACTATGAACACGTCCATACACTGTTTGTCCTAAAATGATATTGAACAAAGATTTTCCGATTTTTTCCCTAATTTTCGGAATTTCATTTTCAGTCCCATTTTTAGGGTTGACACTATACACAGAGAGAGAAAAATATTTGTGGTAAATTTGTTATTCCCATTCAGGACAGATCTATTTATATTTATTCGACTCCCTAAAGTATTTTTCGTGACTGGCCCAAAATACAGTCTTATTAATTATTCCATTATATTTCAATGTATACCCTAAACGAAACCCCCAACACATAAAAACCTAAACACGCATATAAGTGTACACTAATCTAAATTGGCAATTATGTAATAAATATAAGTAAACCGTATGGATTAACATAAACGTCTATCCGTAATGTCACGAATTTTTAAATTTTTTTTCCGGACGTGTAGAAGGATTAACAAAAATTCCATTTCCATTATATTACAGTAAACCTCAGTTCCCGGTTTACTTAATCTCATCTTATTTGCAATAGGTTATAAAGAGATTGAGGTTATTAAATCCGTTGATAAAATTTATTTTTCTCCAACATTTGGACAAGACAGAATATGGGGCCTACAGTAGCGAATGGTTTATCATCTAAATAAACCATAATTTATATACATAGGCTATATAAATTTAATATTTAACTTGAATATCTGTGTAAATAATATACACATCATTCTATATATAAGGACATACATATATGCAACATGGTGTGTTAATATGATTCACACTGAGTCCATAATATACAGCATTAAATGTAATATATATATATATATATATATATATATATATATATATATATATATATATATATATAATCTTTTAAATTTATTTATTTTATTATCTATGCCCACATCTTATATATAAATATTAATTAATATATACGTATACACTATATCGTTTGCATATGTAAATAATCATATAAGCAACCATGTGAAATCTTATTACATTCAAATCAATAATATAAATATCCATCCATTTTATATACGTGTATACACCAAATATAATAAACATATCATATACACAACCATGTGAATTTCTTAATTAGTAAATCAGCAATATACACATGTATTAATATTTAAATGTCTACTTATAGTTATATGTACTCAAACCATATATATATATATATATATATATATATATATATATATATATATATATATATATATGTAATATATATATATGTAAAATGTCTATCTATAGAGTCTAAACTGCAGATGTTAGAAGATGGAATTCGAATTAATTTTCTAAAAGAGATAGCATGGATTACAGAATGTGCGAGGAAGAGAGAGATTAAAAAACTAGCGCGGAATGCAGTGCAATGTTCTAAGCTCAAAAAGTTTCCTGAGAATCCAGGCAAATTTATTTTTAATTACACCGACATAAATCTAACAAAACATCAAAATGAAGTTCTCTCTCTTGGACCGAAATACTGCATAACAAAAACTAGAATAAACGAACGTGAAGAAATGCATATGCAGGCATCAATGGAATGCTTCTTTGAAGATGCCACAAAACACAAATCAAATGAAAAATACGACATCTCGCTCTTTAAATCGGACCTCCGAAGTGCGTATGGCCAATATATGCGCACATTCAAAGGCAATAAACTGGTCACCAAAAGGCATCTAGAAGAACTGAATGAGCTACAACGAAACAAACAAGTCAGACTCATGAAGCCAGACAAAGGGACAGGCGTAGTGTTAATGAACTATACGGACTATAGTCAGGCGATGTTACAAATTCTGAATGACAAATCAAAATTTAAACGCGAAGAGGTACAACGCGACACTACGGCAAAATTAGAAAATTCCATAACGAAGATTCTAAACCGAATTATTTCGAAGGTCGAGGCTAAACAAGAAATCGACATAGAGCACAAAAATGCTTTTATTACAGAATGCAAACATGCCAAGCCCATAGGTTCAACCCAACCGATATTATATGGGTTGCCCAAGGTTCACAAAATGACTAACAATGAAGGACTTCTGCCTTTCAGGCCCATTTTATCTATGACAAATTCCCCACAGCACAAGGCAGCCAGACTATTATGCCGGATTATAAAGCCTATCATGAAAGGAAGAATAGACCACGTTGTACAGGATAGCTTTCAATTCGTAGAAAAAATTCACGACCTAAATTTGAAAGAGAGGAAAATGGTGTCCCTCGATATAAAGTCACTCTTTACTAGCATTCCAGTAAATAAAACTATAAATATCCTATGTGAATATATACGATCATCAGGAGCGGAAACACTGATAGAAGTGGACGACATGAGAGAACTACTTCTATTATGCACATCCAACGTACAATTCGTATTCCAATGAGTCTTTTACAGACAATTTGACGGCATAGGAATGGGTAGTCCTCTTGGACCAGTATTGGCAGACATATACATGCACCATTTAGAAACAACTAGTTTAAAATCATTTATAAATGGACCACATTTTTACGTACGCTATGTTGACGATACTTTCATGGTCGTTGAAAAGGATGAAGATACAAAAGCACAGCTACATCACATAAACAAGGTAGACCAGGCAATCAAGTTTACAATAGAATAAGAACAAGACGGATATTTATCCTTCCTAGATGTAGGAATAACGAGAGATGAAGAAGGTACTCTCTCAAGGTCAGTTCACAAGAAATCAAGCTGGACTGCACAGTATATCCATTATATGAGTAGTGTGCCAAGGGCGTACAAAAGGAACCTAATAATAAATTTGGGCACACGAATACGCAGGATTTGTTCACCGGACAACATTGAATTAGAGCTAAATTTGCTTCGCGAAGCGTTGAGAAATAATGGCTATCCGGACTGGTTCATCGAATACAACTTGAGGCAACGCAACAAAATCGAGGCCAATTTGGAAGAAAATCAAACTCCCCAGATAGTAACGCTTAGTGTTCCCTTTGGAGGTGATCTTCCAGCGGAAATCTTCAAACGAAAAGTAATTCGAGCGAAAAAAGCACAGTTTCCATCAATACAGGTGAGAGTGGTGTTCAACACAACAAAACTGATGCGCACGAATGAAAAAGATAGCCTCTCTGTGACGTCAACACCTTTGTCTGTATACAAATTTCAATGTACCTGCAACGCTCAGTACATCGGCAGATCAAAAAAGAGGCTCGAAACTAGAATAAATCAGCATCTCCCTCAAAAACTATTAAAGAGGGGTGCAGCTCCTGCACAAAAATCAGCAATTTGTGAACATGTACTACTCACAGGTCATGCTGTTAGTAGTAACAATTTTTCAGTTCTCTACAAGGCAAAAACAGAGAAAATGCTTCTGGCTTTTGAAGCTATTGCAATTAATAAGCTGAAGCCCTGCTTAAACGTGCAGAAAATAATTCAAAAAGAAATTAAATTGGACTGGAACAAAGACATAACCGACATGCCTTTAAAAATAGCCAACGCTTCGCAAAATACGACACATACATCAATTACGGACGCAATTACAATGAAAGCGATGACACACCAAATGACGTTACGCAAAAGGAGTGGTCTAAATTGCGCAAAAGCAGTGGTCTAAATTGCGCAAAGCAAAGGCCAGCATAACGAAGAGGAGATTGGTTACAACACATGTAAAGTGGGATTGGATGAACGAATATACTAACGAATCCAGAACAATGGCTGTAGATACTGGTAGAAATAAGATTTATTAATAAATGTTATTCTATGGAGTACGTTGTTTTGTTCTTACATATATATATATATATATATATTTATATATACAAGCAAGAAACAGGGTTCTTCAAATTTCAAATAACTATAACTCACCCTGAGCACATGAAATACTCCTTTGGACTGCGAGCCTTCATAAAATGATAGTACTCTTTCCATGTGCAAAAAGAGAAACAAATTTTATCAGGTACAAAACGGTTTCTTTCTCATATTCCTCTGAAATATCTAAAAATCGGTATCTCCTTATAATTATATATATATATATATATATATATATATATATATATATATATATATATATTAGAAGGCTAAGAAATAGAAAAATGTAAATATAGGTAGAATGTTAAATAATGGCACAACCAATCAATTGCATGCATCACATCCATCTGAAGCTCAATACCTGAAAATGTTTCTTCTGCTTACATAAATCCAGCTGCGGTTTTTTTCCATAAAGCTTCTTATGTGGCTAACTCCCTTCGTTTAGTGTATTTATTAAATATGATAAATACGACGTCTGGAGAACATACCTGTGAGGTTTCAACGATGTTTTGCGCAATTGCAGACTTGTATTCACCATTCCATTTAAAACGGGCGTATACGTTTCAATTTACTCTCTTTCAAGTAAATAACCGTCTGGTCAATCGGCCTACTTAAGTTGATCGACAACTTTGGTATTCATATTGGTAAATAATTTTTGATATTGACACTAACGGCTGT
The DNA here is from genome assembly GCA_029291075.1 of Eudiplozoon nipponicum. Classification (NCBI taxonomy): domain Eukaryota; kingdom Metazoa; phylum Platyhelminthes; class Monogenea; order Mazocraeidea; family Diplozoidae; genus Eudiplozoon; species Eudiplozoon nipponicum. Next base: position 11,464 of record JAQBSW010012074.1, on the reverse strand, counting down.
TTCTCTTTGATTGTTGCTAAGGACAACTGTTCTATCATTCACAATTCACGCTTCTAGAGGATAAATCAGATGAAATAGACAAAGTAGAGCGAAAAATAATAAATGAAATTAAAATTTTGACAAATTACGTTTTATCTGATAAGAAGTTCAAACCACTTGGATCATTTACACCAACTATGTACGGATTAACAAAAACACACAAAAAAGTAGTCCTATTAGACGAATGTTATCATTGTCAATTATCCGTTTCATGCATTGGCTAAATGGTTAGTCAGTGTACTAGAACCATTGCGCAAATTACTAGTTAAATATTCGGTTGTCGATTCTTTTGAGTTTGTTAACAGAAATCAAGAAATAAATGGTAAAATCAAGATGATGGTGTTTTTTTATATTAAATTTTTGCTTGTAAATGTTCCATTTGACAGGACCATTGACATGTGCTCAAAACCTACGATATAGGGATGATACTACCTTTGTCCTTAAGAAGAGGTCTTAATCATGAATATTGCGCCAAAGTTTCAATAAAGAGCAAATAAATTTCGGATTGACGTCAGAGCATGAGAAAGATGAATTTTCGCATTTCCTAGAAGTACTGCTAAAGAAAGATAATAATTGTAAATTAAATAAAACAGTACACCATAAACTAATCTGGTCTGAACAGTATTTGTAATAGAGTAGTTTTGTACAGTTCCAAAATAAATTGTCACCAATTAGATACTGCTTGTGGTGGAGAATTAATATGCATAGAATTTTTTTCGATTAACCTAATACACAAGTGCATATATTAGTTCTCCGCCATAAACAGTATCTAACTGTTATATATTTTATTGAATGGTGTCATGATTACAGCAAAATGTGATAACTGATATCGATCAAGGCTAGAGTGTATGGGTTTGCTGGAATAACAGGTGTTCAGAAACAATTGTAATTCTCAATTTTGGTGAAATTTAGCATAATTTGAATTCAATCGTGTTGGTATCATATACCGGCTCGGCAAACATAGTGTTGGTGCCATGTAATTTTGGTATCGGCTACTGAAACAATAGCCAGAGTGTTGGTACCGTTTACAGACTCGTGTATATATTATATATTGTGAGTTCGCTTTGAAGTTGCATTGTCGAATATTTTATATGAAGTAAGCGTTACTACTGCAGGTAAGCACATTCGTATATGAGATAGTACCGTCCTATTTTTCCACAATTCACAACGAAATATATCATGGTAAAGGGCGTAATACCGGCTCCTAATGATGAATCGCCAGTAAGCACTTAATGAATATGCTCGAGATTATACTTTCTGGTCGGACTGTCTTTTATTTATCCTTCTGGTCACAACTGAACTAATTTGACACTAGGTGCGCAACACCTCATACACAATTGCATAGTACTCCACCACTAAAGCAGTATGAGCGTTCAATACTGCAATCCGAACACCTTGCGTTATTACCAGGCGGACAGAATAAAATATAGGAATAAGGTGAAACTAAAGACAAAACTCTGGAAAATAATATTCGTACACGCAACAGCCAACAAAGCGAAAAGTTCATTAACTCTCAGTCTATCAATACCAGACTCATACGCATACACACTTACTAATCAGCCCAAACAATAAATAGAAGTAAAACCGAGTCAGACCAGTTACCACCCACATAATCAAATGAAAACCCAGAATGTATATAAATGGAAGTTTGTAAATTGAAGTTTAGAAGTTTCCAAATTAATGGTGATTATCTGCTTTGTTATAAATGTGTGTTTTTCTTTCTAATAATAGATATACTGTGTAATATTCTAAGGAAATTGTCATTATATATATATATATATATATATATATATATATATATATACATATATATATGCATATCTAAATAAATATACAAGCAACCATGTAACTTTCCCTCAAAACTTATATATAGTATGTATATAGTATGTATAGTGCAGAAATGGCAATTCACCCAGTAGACCGGTTTTTTTCTTATTGAGAACTCATCACGAACAGGGTAGAATTTGCTGCAGACAGGGCTCGAAACTGGGCACGTCTGTTTCGGAATCTATTGCTCTAACCAATGAGCCACACCGTCGCACACTACACTGCACACAATTTCCAGGTATATAATAATTAATGTAACATGGTTAGTCAATTTCACCTTTAAGTGGATTCGTATGGCACCCAAAGTTCCAACTAACCATCCCGAATCTGTCATTACTGAACAGACACCACACTACATGGGGAAGTGGTATTGAAATGAACATTTATATAAATAAAAGAACATTGGTTGCGCGGGCGATTATAAAATAAGAGAAGTACAGTTTAGAAAAAGCAATTCATCAAGTAGACCGGTTTCGCCCTTATTGGGAACTAACCATGAACTGTTCAGTAATGACAGATTTGGGATGGTTAGTTGAAACTTTGGGTCTAAATGGATGCCATATGAGCTCCACCTAAAGGAAAAATAGATTAACCATGTTACATTGATTAGTATAAAACTGAAAATTATGTTTATTTTAGAGTGCGGCAGGTTGGCTCAGTGGTAAGAGCACCACATTCGTAAGCAGACGTGCCCTGGTTCGAGCCTTGTCCGCGGCAAATTCTGGCCAGTACATGATGAGTTCGCAATAAGAAATAAACTGGTGTCCTGGATGAATTGCCCTTTCTACACTATACGATTCTTAGTTTATACTGACATATGTAAATAATTAATGGGTCAGGTGCTTATATCAAGACCGCAACCTTGATTATAATAATTGTTATCACCACGCGCGCAACCAATATTCGTTTAATTATATAAATGTGTAACCCTGTAAGCGACTGGGACTTATAACTGTTGTCACCTAAAAACACATCTTAATTTTTGTAGAATGTCTTTCTAAATACAATGCATGTGGAGAACATACAATTTTTAAAATTTCTATAATATTCCTTAAAATCATTTTACTACCTTTTAATATTTCATGGTATTCCTTTAAACGACGTTGAATACTGAAGGAACTTACAGGGTTACTTACATGTTTATTTAGTTATTCATATGATATATGTCTGATACACACAGATAAACATATATATATATATATATATATATATATATATATATATATATATATATATATATATATATATATATATTATATATATAATTTATATATATACATAAGGATATGAAAATATTTAAATAAGGTGTTGGAGGATCTCACATGGTTCCTTGTATATTTATTCAGATATGCATAACACATATATGGTGTGTAGACATACATATGAATAAATATTTTGTAATTCTTATAAGATGTGATGTGAACACAAATGGTTGCTCATATGCTTATTTATATGTAAACACAATATATCTTGAATATTTATGTATACATATATGGATGGATATTCAGATTCCTATACGAGATGGGAGAGGATCTCACATGGTTGCTTATATCGTGATGTAAGCATACGTAATAAATATGGTGTTTAGACGTGTATATTTATGAATAATTTTAAATATCCATATAAATTTAGGGTATATTATATATAAATATATATATTTAATATTGATGTTTCATGTACTGAAGTTTAAATGTAGGTACTTGAAGTTCAAAAAACACAGTTTCTCGCGGATATATATATAGACACACACACACACACACACACACACACATATCTATATATATATATATATATATATATATATATATATATATATATATATACTTGAATACATAGACATAAAAGAAGGCATTTAAAAATTAACAAATGTGTAAGCGACTTATATACTCATTAATAAACTCACAAGGTTGCTTATATGATATGCATATAATATATGGTGTGTCCACATACATAACATGGATGGATATTTAGATAATTATATAATATGAGGCAGGGTCTCACACGTTTGCTTATATGCTTTTTAAAATATGCATAAGATATATTGTAGATATAAATACGAATAGATATTTATATAAATAAATAAATAAATATAATTAAATATATATTTAGCTATTGCTGATATATTATGTACGCATGGTGAATTATATTAATACAGTTTCGCTTATATGTACTCTTTCTGTAGGTATATATATATGCTCTATATATATATATATATATATATATCTCTTCACTATATATATATACATATATATATATATATATATATATTCTTTTCAAATTCGAGCTTTAATAAAATGTATTGTACCTTTCATATGTGCAAAAACAAAAAGAAATTTTATCAGATACAAGAAACACTTCTTTCTCATTATCTCCTCAAGTATTCTAGTGAACCAATCAAGAAAACATTGTAACTTAAACGCCTGTTTTAAATCAAATGGTGAATACACGTCTGCTATTGCACAAAACATAGTCGAAACATCATATGTATTTTCTCCAGTCGTAGCATTTCAAATAATTACTAAATGCAATAACAAAATGGAGCTAGCTACATACGAAGCCTTATGGATAATCAAATTGCAGCCGAATTTATGCAAGCAGAATAAGCATGTTCAAGCATTGAACTTAAACTGTAAGTAACGCACGTAATTGATTGGTTCCCGTTTTCACACATTTTCTATGTTTACATATTTCTATCTTGTTTTGCCTTTCAATTTATATATAAAGATATGTTCATTAGTAGATTTTTGAGGAGATAATCAGATAGAAGCGTTTCTTTTACCTGATAAGATATATAAATGAAAAATTAAATTTATTCAGGACATGATTATAAATAAAGGTTTACTTAACTGATACACCATACTTTATTGTGCGCCCCATATTCAGTCTTGCCCAAACATTTTAGTAAAACGAAATTCTATCAACATATTTAATATACTCACTCTGTACAAACTGTTGTAAGTAGGATGAAATTAGTTAAGCTGGGAATTGAGGATTGCTGTAATAGAATGGAAATGGAAATTTTGCTGACCCTACTACACGTCCTGAAAAGAAATTTAAAAATCGTGAAATTGCGAATAGGCGTGTATGTTAATCCATACGTTTTCTTATATTTATTATATAAATGTCAATTTAGATTTGAGTACACTTATAGGGGTGTATATGTTTTTGTGGGTGGGGGTGTATTTTCGCGTATTCATGCGCGTATATGGGAATAATTATTAAGGCCGTATATTGGGGCAAACAAGTAAAGTAATTTAGAAAATAAAATGAACAGAAGCAGTTCTGTCTTAAATGCGAATATCGCGTTTGCCACAAATTATTTACTATGTGATTATGGGACTGAAAGTGAAGTCCAGAAAATTTGAAAAAATCGTAAATTCTGTATTGAAATTTTTTTCTGACAAGCGGTGTCGGGTCGGCTTCATAGCCATGAAACCAAAGAGAACTCAACAATCAATTGAAAAAAAACAATCTGTGCACCTGTAAATGTAGAGGAATCAAGATTTTATTGGCCTGTGAGAGCTAGTTTTAGTTATTTGGGTGAAGGTAGCCCTAATGGATAAACACACAAACTCACACACGTTACAGATAACCTAATTAAAGGTCAACCAGAGATATAAAGGCTATAGTCAGAGGACATATTGCACTTGCTTCGCAGTTTGTTTTTTTTATTTACACGTTTGGTGAACTGAAGACGGCAGAATAACAAGGCTGCCGAAATAAATTCAAGGAACTAAACGGCTGGAATGGGCTGAACTTCGGCAATTTTTATATATTTTATTTAATGAATTAGCTTTGAAGTCGTATTTTCGAAAACTTTATTTTAAGTTTACTCCATTACTGCTTGCAAACACGTTTGTATAGATGATTCTACTGTTAACATGTCCTACAAATCTTGACCAAATGCATAGTGGATATAGGGCGTTGTACCGACTCCTACAGATGAGTCGCCAGTAAGTAAGAAACTCATGAATACATTAAATTATATCTTTCGTTAATGCTGACTTTATTACATCCGTTTAGACCAATATTGAACTATATTTTTACTAGATAGTAATACTTAATAAAAACTTGCATATACATATTATTTTCACGCAGAAAAAATAAATAAATACAATTAAAATGCCAATTCTGTTTTCCTGCTTTTGATAAAGATGATAATATTTATGATTTTATCAATTCTATTAAAAGAACTAAGGCAAACCTTAAATTTTAGGGAGCGATTTAAACATATTTCTGACATAAATAATAAGGGAAGACATCCTTTGTTTATACACAAATCTATCTACCTACCTACATTCCAATCTATCTATCTATCAATATATATATATATATATATATATATATATATATATAAATATATAAATAAATAAATATATATATATTCTTTTGAAATGCGAGCCTTAATAAAATTCATAGTACCCTTTCCATGTGCTAAAAAATAAATATTTTCAGATGCAAGAAACGTTTCTTTCTCATTTTCTTTTCAAGTATCTACAAATGAACTTCTCTTTATATATAAATTGAAAGGCAAAACAAGATAGAAATGTGTAAACGTGGAGCGAGTGTGAAAAAAGGAAACCCATCAATTGCGCGCGTCACCTCTAATTCAAGCTCAATGCAGGAACGTACTTCTTCTGCATGCATAAATCCGACTGCAATTTGTTTATCCTTAAGGCTTCGTTTGTGGCTAGCTACCTTTTGTTATTGCATTTAGTAGTTATTTGAAATGCTACGTCTGGAGAACATACGTGTGATGTTTCGACGATGTGTTACGCAATAGCAGACGTGTATTCATCATTTGATTTAAAATAGGCGTTTAAGTTATAATGTTCTCACATTCAAATAATTAACTGTCTGGTCGATCGACCTGAGTAAGTTGATCGACAACTTGCGCATGTATATTGGTAAATAATTTTTGCTGACGACATTAACGGCTGTTTCTCTTTGATTGTTGGTAACGGCAAGTGTGTTACCCTAAGTAACACTCGTAGTTTAGCTGCATGTTAATGCCGATTCAACTTTATTTTGTGCTTTTCGGGAAACCGCATCCACCTTAAATTGTTTGTTGAGGTAGACAGTTTTATTTTATGATCCGTAATAGGCCTGATTCTGTTTAGTTCCCTTTTTAATAATTGATTCAATTAATTGTCTAGGATGGCCATTAGACATTAAATCATTAATTGCTTTATTATATTCGTTTTCGTTTTAATCTTGACTAAACAACCTGTCAATTCTTGAAGGCAAGTGCGTTTTTATATTGGACGAATCTAACAACCTACAAAAGGTGGAAAACGTGTTGAATGATAATACAAAATTCGCGCGTCTAGACGATAAATCGGATGAACTAGACAAGGTGGAAAATAAAGTAATAAATGAGATGAAGATCTTGACAGTTGTTGGTTCACTTGATGAGGCCACTGCACAGAAGCTCAAGCCAGTTGGATCATCTACACCAACAATGTACGGATTACCAAAACTACACAAAAATGTTGCCCTATTAGGCCAATTTTATCAATGGTCAATTCTCCGCATCATGCACTAGCTAAATGGTTAGTTCGTATACTTGAACCGTTACGCAAACTACCAGGTAATTATTCGGTTGCTGATTCGTTTGAGTTTGTGAACAAAATTCAAGATATAAATGTTAAAAACAAGAATGTGGTATCATTTGATGTTCCGTCATTTTTCTTACAAATATTCCAAATGATGAAACCATTGACGTTATAGTCAAAGTGATAGAACACGACATACTACCATCGCCGGTATCAGGTCACACTCTATACAAGCTTTTCGAAAATAGTCACGAAAAACGCATGGTTTCGTTTTAATGGAAGCATCTATAAACAGACAGATGGTGTGACAATGGGGAGCCCCTTATTTTCAGTGTTGGCTGAGATTTTTCTAGTGCATCTAGAGAACACACCGTAAGGATTGACATAAGTAAATATGTTCAATATATATAGTATGTGGATGATATTTTCCTTGTTCTTAAAAAGAGGTCGCAATCGCGAACACTGCTTCAAAGTTTCAACAAAGCACATTGGAATATAGGTTTTACGTCAAAGCACGAGAAAGATGATCGTCTGTCATTCTCAGATGTACAATTAAAGTAAGAAACTAATGGTAATTTAATATAACAATTTACCATAAACCAACCTGGTCTGCAGAGAATGTGCGTTACATCAGTTTTGTGCAGTTTCAATAAATTTTATTAACGGTTCGTGGCTGCTTTTCACGAATATACAGGTTGATTAGTAAAAATTCAACAGAAAACAATTACAATATATCAATTAATGATTTATTGAAAAGGGGTATTAAACAGAAACAGACGTATTACGGAGCAGAAAAGAAAAATTCTACCTGAACATCCCATTTAAGGGGGATTAAGTTTCCAGAAAAGCACAAAAGAAAGCTGAAGCGGCATTACCACACACATTTAATGTCGCTAAACTAAGAGTGTTATTTAGAGTAACACACTTGCCGTTACCTGCAATCAACGAGAAACAGCCGTTAATGTCGACATCAAATATTATTTAAGAATATATATGCGCAAGTTGTCAATCAACTTACGTAGGCTGACCGACCAGATGGTTAATTATTCAAATCAAATGGTGAATACACGTCTGTAATTGCACAACACATCGTTGAAACATCACACGTATGTTCTCCACACGTAGCATTTCAAATAATTACTAAATGCAATAAAAAATGGGAACTAGCCACCAAGGAAGCCTTATGGATAAACAAATTGCAGCCGGATTTATGTGGAGGAAATGCACCATCCTATTTTCCCACATTTCTTACCCAAATATATAGTGAGTAAATGGCGTAATACCGGCTCCTAATGAGGAGTTGCCAGTAAACCCGAAACGAATGTGCGCGAGATTATGTTTTCGTAACAAGTTGTCTTTGGTTTATTCTTCTGGTCATATTTGTATTATTTTTTAATAGGTTCGTAACAGCTAAAACACAATGTCAAGTTCTGTTCAGTACTCCCTAAGCGCGAGACAATAACCGGGTCAGATTAACTTCGGTGTCTCTGAGTCTATCCATTGCGCAACCCGCGCGGTGCGCTTTATGTAAATTTCCGGGCTACACAAACTTAGAATTTTTGGTTTCCTTTCTTCTTATCGGAATTCCGTTTGCATCTCTTAATACCTGATATTCTAACTAGGTCACTGAGACATCTTATTATACATCAGACACCATGCAAATTATGTATGTTCTAATCAGTTTGACTACATATATGTTTTCTGGACTAGCAAATCACTGCAGCAGGTAGCAGAGGCAATACATTCAGCAAATCTGTTTCGTCATTATTAGGACCTCGTCAAGTGCAGTCCATAAATCGACGAGGACGAGATTCTAACCGAAGCATATTTGCTTCGGAAATTGAGAAACATCCACTGCACAAGCTGTATGTCATGCTACACGCAATTTGAAGCCATTTACTAAATTTATGCTTCTTATTAGCCTTCGTTTCAGATGGAACCATTTTGGCATGTCTGAAGACATGAGTTTGTAATTAACCTCTCCCGATTTGTCAGTATATGAAGCATCATGCAACTTGGGCAGTTATGTATATTTCAGATCTAGTGGCAGGTAGCAGTAGAGCACTTTCGCCCTTATAGAGATTTCTTCAAGTACTGTCCAGAATTTTCCGCGAAATGAACTTAAACAGGTGCACAGCTCTTTCGGAGTCTGAGACACTGTACACTGCGCCACCCATGCCAAATACCACACACAATTTGACGTCTTAAACAAACCTGTAGTTTCTGATTATCCATTCTTTCAAAGTAAGTATATGACATCAAATTGCGTGTGGTATGTGGCACGCGTAGCGCAGTGAATAGTGTTTCAGTCTCAAAGGTAAATTTGCTGCGGTTCGAAAAGATACAGAAACGTTTAAGTAAATCTTGAAAATTTCCCAATTAAAATGAAATCAGTCTTCTAGACGGATATCCCTTGCTATATTGGGTAATGTTTTGCATATATTGACTTTATTTCTAGAAGTAAAATCCTGTCTTTAGACTTCAAATATATGTATATGTATTTATATATATATATATATATATATATATATATATATATATATATATAAAATATTTAAAGTATATATATGTATATGTATATGTATAAGTATATGTATATGTATATTTATATGTATATGTATATGTATATGTATATGTATATGTATATGTATATGTATATGTATATGTATATGTATATGGAAATGTATATGAATATGTATATGTATATGTATATGTATATGTATATGTATATGTATATGTATATGTATATGTGTATGTATATGAATACGTATATGTATATGGAAATGTATATGTATATGAATATGTATATGTATATGTATATGTATATGTATATGTATATGTATATGTCTATGTATATGTATATGTATATGTATATGTATATGGAAATGTATATGTATATGTATTTGTATATGTATATGTATACGTATACGTATATGTATATGTATATGTATATGTATATGTATATGTATATGTATATGTATATGTATATGTATATGTATATGTATATGTATATGTATATGTATATGTATATGTATATGTATATGTATATGTATATTTATATGTATATGTATATGTATATGTATATGTATATGTATATGTATATGTATATGTATATGTATATGTATATGTATATGTATATGTATATGTATATGTATATGTATATGCATATGCATATGTATATGTATATGTATATGTATATGTATATGTATATGTATATGTATATGTATATGTATATGTATATGTATATGTATATGTATATGTATATGTATATGTATATGTAAATGTATATGTATATGTATATGTATATGTATATGTATATGTATATGTATATGTATATGTATATGTATATGTATATGTATATGTATATGTATATGTATATGTATATGTATATGTATATGTATATGTATATGTATATGGATATCTATATCTATATGTATATGTATATGTATATGTATATGTATATGTATATGTATATGTATATGTATATGTATATGTATATGTATATGTATATGTATATGTATATGTATATGTATATGTATATGTATATGTATATGTATATGTATATGTATATGTATATGTATATGTATATGTATATGTATATGTATATGTATATGTATATGTATATGTATATGTATATGTATATGTATATGTATATGTATATGTATATGTATATGTATATGTATATGTATATGTATATGTATATGTATATGTATATGTATATGTATATGTATATACATATATATGTATATGTATATGTATATGTATATGTATATGTATATGTATATGTATATGTATATGTATATGTATAAATATCCATTAATTCAAATGGAATTAATTTATAACGGCAATAGTGGATTAAATTTATTTTCTTAGTATAAAGTAAATATTGCCTAATCTTGCAATAACATTTCATCAGGAATGTCGGTTTTGTATTTACTAGGCATTTGTTAAATACTTTTCTCGATTGCCGCGGTCAAAATTGAATTCTGCAAGCCTTTGAATAAGACTATTTCATCTTATGCACTACGGCACAAAAATCTTTA
>JAQBSW010012073.1:0-17927 GCA_029291075.1 Eudiplozoon nipponicum | reverse complement strand
GTGCAAAACCTAATACATAATTGCATAATTGCATTACTCCTTGAATAAACATAGGTTTTGGTGATTGCACCGTCAAACCTCCCCACATTTAATAACTAAATATATAATAATAATACCAGCTTCTCCTGATTATTCCCCAGTAAGCAAAAGACACTTGTTTACAGAAGATTATACATTCCATGAATTCTTACTTTTGTATATCATCCTGGTTATATTTGGGCTAATTTACTAACAGGCGCGCAAAGTTTATCACAAGATTGCATAAATATCTGTTCACCGTAACAAACAGTATATAGATATTATACGTAGTAGCCGTCTCTTAAATTTTGTCGCTTAAAATTAAGAAGCAAAATGTAAAGCGTTTGAAAACCAATATTATTAATAAGATATTGCAGTCCTCATTTGCATTCGGTTAGTTAGCAAAGTATATCTATATTCATCTTGTCATTTATTTAAAGTAAGTTTGCGATCTTAATACAAACGCCAAGCCCATTCAATTAATCTAGTTGAAAAATTTCTTTCTTATTGGGAACTCGTCAAATTCCGTCCATAATTATGCCGCAGACGGGGCTCAAACCTGTGTCTGCCAACTGAACCCCCCTGTCGCACATTACACCATATTCAATTATATAATATTGAGAGGTTGGCGTAATGGATAGAGCCACGGCCTCCGTAATAATTATGCTCCGGCTCGAGGCCCGTTCGCGGAAAATTCTCCAATGTATTTGAAGAGTTTCGAATAAAGTCGAAGCTGGTCTACTGGATGAATTGCTTCTCTTATCTTATAAAATACATTGTTTTTACTGACTAATGTATATGTATTGGGATTGATGTTCATCTCAAGTTAACAACCGTGATTTAAATAATTGCTTTTACCATCCGCGCAATCAGTGATTGTTTAACTGTATAAAGCTTCAGATTAATACCATTTCCCAACGTAGCGTGGTGTCCCTTTTATAGCGACAGATTGTATGTGCTATTCTTTAAATCAAGTTTTGCGAGCTTAAAGTAAGCACCAATCCCTTTGTATTTAACCAGTTGTCGAACAACATAACAAAACTACTGCCAGTCGCAACACACTGACGCGTTTCGAACTTCCATGATCACCATCAGAGTACGACGGCAAACTGACTAGCGAGGATCAAACCGCATTGCATATATATAGAAAGCAAAATTAGATATGCGGCTCTCACCTCTAGTTGTCTTGCATACATTGTACGTGACTGAAAATGTCGGCTGCACAATTTCTATGAAGTCACGAACATTAGCTGTGTGTAGCTTTCGCCACATAAACAAATATATATGGACAATAAAGTTAAACAATAATTGATTGACTCCATATATATGCAATGCTGTTTGATCCTCGCTAGTCAGTTTGCCGTCGTACACTAATGATGATCATGGAAGGTCGAAACGCGTCAGTGCGTTGCCACTGGCGGTAATTTTGTTATGTTGTTCGACGACTGGTAAAATACAATGGGATTGGTGTTTACTTGAAGCTCGCAAACTTGATTTAAAGAACTGTTGCCACCACCCGCGCAATAAATTATTGTTTAATTGTACGTGGCTAGTTGGAGCTTTATGTTTAAATAGATGCCAAATAGGCTACATTTTAGGGAAATTCTATTGAAAAAAATAAATTATTATATGTTCGAATAGTGTGTGAATCATGCGAATGGGTAACGCAATTGATATTGTCACAGACTTCAAAGCGAACGTGGCCCAGTTTGAGCCCTGTTTGCTGCGATATTCTGAAAATACTGAAATGGTTCGCAATAATGACGAAATAGATGTACTGCGAGAATTAGCTTTGCTACTCTGTACTATACTTAGTTTCTACCGACGAATGTAAGCATAATATGAATAGTTTTTATGTCAATATCAAATTAATTTATAAGATTTTGAGTATGGTAACTAAACATATTCTTAGTTTGAAATACATAAGGTCAGATGGATCGAAGGCTGACTGGTGAGTCGAGTCAATTCTGACTTAAGGACTAAACATGATGATAATACAAATGGTAGCATCGAAATACAGAGTACGAAACATTTTAAATCAATCCTTTACACTATGCACGAAACATTCCAAACGTTTTTAGAAAACGAAACCATTGGACTCACCCAAAGTGTATTATATTCCATTTAAGCATTGTAACCTCATATATGCGGGTTAATTCATAGGCACAATTAAGGTAAGCATATTGGAAAATATAACTGTACGAAAATATTGACAGTTTAGTAAAACAGATCTTGCACGTCACACAGCATAAATGAGACAAACAATCACTTTTGATATATATATATATATATATATATATATATATATATATTCATATATGATAAATCCATATTCGGAAAAAGATAAACCCAAAGGAAATTTTCGCATTTATAAATAAACGAATATTGGTTGTGCGGACGTTGATAACAATTAATTAAATCAAGTTTGTTATAGGCACTATTCTTATTGTATTTGCGAGTTCGAAATAAACTCCAATTCTATTGTATTTAACCAGTCATATTTGCCAGTATAAACTAAGAATTGTGTTATGTTGAAAGCGCAGTTCATCCAGTTGACCTTTATTGGGTATACTTCAATTACTGTTCACGACAAAATTCGGGAATAATTCCCAATAAGGACAAAACTGTTCCACTGAATTTATTACCTTTTCCTTGCTAAACGGTGCATAGTTTATACTAAAAAATTTCATATAATGAGACTGGTGCTTATATCTAGATCGCAACGTTGATTAAAATAAAAGTTAATTTTTAGAAAGCATATATATATATATATATATATATATATATATATATATATATATATATATATATGCATTTATGTGGTAGGTGTTGCGCACCGAAGTAGATTTAGTCACCTAATAGCAAATTTGTTCAAAAGCAAGACAGAAGGGTAAACCAAACCGAACATGAGCTAATGGCATGATATCATGCACTTACGCGTTATGCGCTTGCTGGCGACTCACCAGAAGGATTTGGCACTACGCCTTAAACCAACAATATTTTTGGTTAACTAATGTAGGACAGCTGGGTAAATCCATCCTTTTTTGTACGTATTTACCTGCTATACAAGGAAGACCATATTGGTGGCATCGAATAAGGCCTTGCTGAAATCGGTTGTGTTCTGAATGTTCTTACTATAATTTTGTATATACATATATATATATATATATATATATATATATATATATATATATATAGCTTTAAGTCACCCGCTCAACATATTATATATAGTAAACACCATTACCATTTCAATATACATTCCTTTAGACGATTTTACCTACTAAAGTTCCAGTATTTCTTGACAAAATATTTGAATTTGGTGCGCATTTTCTGCCTCCTATTAATGAATTGTCATTTGGCACGAGAGTACATGTATATTATGTTTAGAATTCTTTGTTCAAACTGGTTCATTATTCTTGGCATTTTAAACTAACCAGAGACCAGTTGCGCCAGACCTAATACGTGAACGAATGCTTTGTTAACAACGAAATTATTAATTTAATAGCAGCGTACAAAAATAGCATAAGCACATATATTTTCAAAATAGTATAATATGTAGAGTAAAATCTATGAGAAAAAAAGGCATTTAACTCGTAAGTAAACCGTCATTGATTGTGCGGTTGACAAAAACAATTATTTAACTCAAGATTACGAGCATCAGATCAAAGTCAGTCGCATTTTATGTAATTGGCAGTGTAAACTAAACATTGTGCAAAGTAGTAAATACAATAAACTAAGTAGACTATTTCGTCCTTATTGGGAAATATTTAAGATCTGTGCAGAATGTTTTTCAAAACAGAGCTCGTACCGGGCATGTTTGATTCGGGGTCTGTGACTCTATCCACTGAACCAGCCTGCCGCATACTATACACAACTTTTCGCTATTTATTAACTTACGATTTTGATTAGACTTCATTTCAGACGAAGCCTATGTGGCATTTCCATTCATACAAAGTTCGAAATAACTACCGCCAATTAGTCATTTTAGAGTAGATATCACGCTTCCTGGGGAATTGGTGATGAATTTAATATTTCTATTTTGCGCGGGTGGTGATAATAGTTACTGAAATTAAGTAGGCTAACATGAGAAAAATGTCAATACTATTACAGATATTTGTCAGTGTAAACTAAGAGCTGTATAATTTTACAAATGCAATCCATCATGTAGACTGGTTTCGCTCTTGTTGGAAACGCTTCAATTACAGCCCAGCGCAGCAGTGTCGCAGTAAATAGAGTCCCAGACTCTGAAGCAAACATGCCACGATTCGAAACCTGTCTACGGAAAAATTATGGACAGTACTTGATGAAATCGATCGACGGGATGATTAGTTTGGTTTTTTACGAAATACTTTGTATATTTTAACGTAAATATGTATATAAATTGGGATTGGTGCTTATCTAAATCTCGCTACCTTGATTTTAAAATTGTTAAAAACACCCGCGCACCCAAAATGTAATTAATTGTACATATCTTCAAACCAACACCGCTCCTCAAGTAGCCTTGTATCTGTTCTATAGTTATTCCTGGGTTGTATCTATGTCGAGCTTTAGGACCGAAGATATACCACTTAGGTCTGACTAGCGGAAATTAGAACTAAAAATATATGTTAGTATATATACCTCGGAAAATTACGTGTAGTGTGCGGCAGGGTGGCGCAGTGGATAGAGTCACAGACTCCGAAGCAAATGTGCCAAATTCGAGCCCAGTCTGGGGTAAAATTACGAAAAACTTGACGAGATCGAGATAAAGACGAAGCTTATGTGCTGGATTAATTATCAATGTTTACTTAAGCCATGCGTATTTTATACTGACATATTTATTGCTTATATTCGATATATATGTATATATATATATATATATATATATATATATATATATACATATATTAACAGTATTATGTGTGCTTTAAAAATTGTAAATATCTGTTACTATCGCCTATAAATAGCAGAAGTTCAATTGGTACATTGTAAATTCGTTCTCTTTCTGACATAGGCGTGCCCTTATCAAACAAATACACTTCATTCGGATTTTTAATTACTATATTTCGTTCAACTAAAGGGACGCTTATGTACAATAGTTGTTGTTCTTCTATTGAATACTTGAGTTTTGAGCGTGACATACGTAGCATCAGGTTCAAGGTTCGTTCAATTTGGTCAAAATCGTTATACCGTCTGTTCATTCTATCTTTCGGTGGACATCTCGTATTTTGCTCTTTAATGCATGACCAAATTTCAGGTAAGAATTTACGTTACGCCAACTTCTAATTATTAAATACTAGAAACCTGGAATTTTCACTAACAGTAGGATGTCTTTTCTAATTAGTTTTTATAAATTGGTCCTCTATTATCTACGTCATTATTGATACATTCCTTTAAAAAATTCTGGATTCATGCAGTTTTTCACTGGGCATTTTTTGTTAGTAAATGCAATTTAGATATGGAAGTGTACAGAAATATATCGCACTAAAAACATCTTCCCTCTCTAAATCTCATACTAAATTAGAACAAATAATGATGCTAATTATAAGAATTTGTGCATTACACTGCGGAATTTATCGATGAAATATAAAATACAGTAGAACACGGTTAATATTAAAATGAGATTGTTCTTTTATATATTTCTGTATGCAAGAACATTGTTAGCTGTTGCAGAACTTTTAGCGCATAAGTTCAGGTCCAACCAGGAGCCAGTATTACGCCCTATACTCACTATATATGTGGATGAGAAAAGGCCGGACAATTTGACTGTACAATCTCCAATACGGATGTGTATACCAGCAGTGGTGGAGTTAACTTCATATGAAGCCTTTAACAATGTGACATCAAAGCCAACTAACCATTTATGATATATACCAAGCTTATAAATGGTACCAAAACTACGGTTGCCAAGTCAGTTCATGGTATCAAAATTATGATTTCCGGCTCTGAACCGGGAGGATATACCAATGAATACATAAGCGCACGAAGCAATCTGATTGACGCATGGCGTGTTGTCCTAATAACTACATCAAAGCCAAGTTTCATTGTCGCAGCGTCCTTCTGATGTGATCAATAATATAGAGTGATTTTATGCAAAGTGACGGTACCTTTTGTTGTGTTACCGGGACACACGAAACACATACTTCAAAGTGATTATCTCATTTTATCAGATTCAACGATAATGCTTGTCGGTTAGGTATTCTTCAAATATCAAAACCATTTACTCACTGATGGTAGTTCTGCTTAGTTGTTCGACGACTGGTAAAATACAATAGGATTCATTAACGGAACTGTCATCGATTAGAGAGTAATCCGTTCTGTACCGAGTTGTTTCCCTTCTACTCGCATAATCGTCTCAAACGAAAAAATACTAACAATTATTCAAATTTTTGAATCCATTTGCCGCACTTCTTCTGATTATTCGGTTAGCCGGGCATTTGAATTAATCTATGCACAAATTCAAATGCATTCTTAGCTCCAATACGAAAACTGAAATACACAACAGACGAATGGGCATAACGGTATTACTTAAAAATAGTTGAAGCTTAATCGTTTAATATAAAATTAATTATACAGAAAATTAAATGACACAATTTCATTGTGCATTTTGATCAGGATCACAAATTTGTAAATTAAAGCATTTGTGAAAATGTTTCAAGTATCATGCTATATTTAAACATTCAAAAGTAAAATTTGTTTCTAAACGCACCAATTAAAAATGATTATATTTTTCAACATTAATAATTATAAATATTTCAAAAGTCAAGTATCTAGAGCCTTAACTTAAGTTAATTTCGAGAGAAGTTTATATCTGTTAGTTTATTAACATAAGTTCGAGTAGTTATAATTAAAATATTTTAAGTCTTGTCTATTTGTCGAAGTGGAAATTAGGTCTGAAGCACAACAGAAAGTATGTTTTATTTAAATCAAGTTTGCGAGATTAATCTGTGTATAGCCAGTCGCACAACAGAGCTAGACAACCTTCAGTCAAATGTACCGACGCGTTTCAAAGTTCCATGATCATCATCAGGGTACGACTGCAAACGGACTAGCGAGGATCAACCGCACTGCAAATATATTGAAAACAAATTTAGATACACGACTCTCTCCTCTAGTAGCATTAATGTTACTGTACTGGTGTTAATGTCAAGCTTGCAGACTTTATTTAAATAATAGTTACCGCCACCCGCGAAATCAAGGATTGTTTAATTGTATTACATTTGCATATGTGGCGAAAGCTGAAAAACGTTAATTTTGTGACTGCATATAAATTGTGCAGCCAATATTTCCAGTAAATTAAAAGGCATGCGAGATTAATTTTGATTTTTATATATATGCATTGCAGTTTGAGATCTTGCTCTGATGATGATCATGGGAGGTCGAAAAACTTCAATGCTTGTGAATGCAGGTAGTTTTGCTATGTTGAGCGATTAGTTAAATACAATTGGATTGGTGTTCATATGAAGCTCGCAAACGTGTTTTAAAGAATTGCTACCAACTCTCACGCAATCAATGGTTGTTGGATTCAGATAAAGGTGTTTGCAATATGTTACGGCAGACTGGAAAATCGGTAGCGTAATTTCGACGCAGTACTATATGAAAGTTTAATCCGCATATGCCATATTAATATGGATCAATATAGAGTTTCACTAGTAGGTGTTAATAGGCAGCATTTTAACAAACAATGCTGAACTGAAATTTTAACGACATTCTTGAAATAGCTGCCAAATGTAACAACAAAAATACATGGAGTTAAACCCCCGTTCATGTTTTGCTACTCTACTTTAGCAATAACTGCCCCTATAAGCGAAATTTAGCGTTCCACCATTCGATCGAATCAAAATGCGTTGGACTAATAAAATGGAAGTGCTTGGGAAATGAAAGCAATTATGATGGCCACATTCTCGCCAATTACGTTATCTGCGGCATTGTAACACTAAGTGTTGCAAGTCAATTTCCAAAGCATTATGAAATATATTAAATACTGTTTGTTGCGGAGAACTAATATATATGCAAGTATGTATTAGGCGTTGCAAACCTAGTAACAAATTAATTCAGTTGTGACCAGAAGGATAAACCAAAGGCAGCATGAACGGAAAGTATAATCTCATGCACATTCGTTTCGTACTTACTGGCGACTCATCAGTAGGAGCCGGTATTGCGCCCTTTAACCACTATATATTTAGGTGAGGAATCTTCGATAATAGGACGATACCTTTGGCTAGACGAATGTGTAAACCTGCAGTAGTAAGGCTAACATTATATAAAGTCTCGACAATGCGACTTCAACGATAAAACACTCTATATAATATATATATAACGAGTCTGTAAAGGGTACTAATACTATGCCTATTGTGTTAGTAGCCGATACCAACGTTATTGTACCGAAAACTTACACGGTACTAACACTATGGTTTCCGAGTCAGTACATGGTACCAACATGACGGACATCAATTTATGCTATAGTTCACCGAAATTTATAATTACAACTATTTCTGAACACCTGTTACACTAATAAATCCATACACTCTGGCCTTGATCGATATCAGTTATCATATTTCGCGGTAAGCATGACATCATTCATTTCAATATATAACAGCTATATACTGTTTGTTGCGGAGAACTAATATATATGCTAGTATGTATTAGGTGTTGCAAACCTAGTAACTAATTAGTTCAGCTGTGACCAGAAGGATAAACCAAGGTATATATATTATATAGTGTGAGTTAGCATTGAAGTCGCATTGCTGTAGACTATATGATGTTAGCTTCACTATTGCAGGTTTACACATTGGTCAAGGAGATTGTACTGTCCTATTATCCCACATTCTCCACCCAAATATATAGTGGTTAACGGGCGTTATACCGGTTCCTTCTGATAAGTCGCCAGTAAGCACGAAACGAACGTGTATGAGGTTATATTTACCGTTCATGCTGCCTTTGGTTTATCATTCTGGTCGCAACTGAACTAATTTGTTACTAGATTCGCAATACCTAATACATACTTGCATATATATTAGTTGTCCGCACCAAACAGTATTTAACTGTTATATTTTGAATTTAATAATGTCATGCTTACCGCGATATCTGATAACTGATATCGATCAAGGCCAGAGTGTTTGGATTTCCTGGAGTAACAGGTGTTCAGAAATTGTTTTAATTCACAATTTCGGTGAACTATAGAATAAATTGATATCCATCATGTTGATACCATGTACCGACTCGGGAACCATAGTGTTAGTACCATGTAACTTTTCGATACAATGTTGGTTATCGGTTACTAGCACAATAGCCATAGTGCTAGTATCCTTTACAGACTTGGTATATCTATTATATAGTGTGAATTGACGTTGAAGTCGCATTGTCGTAGACTATATGATGTTGGATTCACTATTGCCGGTTTACACATCGTCTATGAGATCGTACCGTCCTATTATCCCACATTCTTCACTCAAATATATGGTGGTTCCTACTGATGAGTCGCCAATAAGCACAAAACGAATGTACATGAGATTATACTTTCCGTTCCTGCTGTCTTTGGCTTATCTCCTGGTCACAACTGAACTAATTTGTTACTAGGTTCGCAACACCAAATACATACTTGCATAAAATATATAAGTCTGCATTAATTTTCTGTTGACACCTACTAAAATACGTGTACTGTGTAAAAATAAATGGCAATCCAAACTGCTATGTATCCAACCACCATGAAATAGCATAAGTACTGTAAATTTCACTAATTGACGCTTTTCCACCTAACTCAACTACAAGCAAAGCACGACGTTGAAAACACCTTGCATAAGTAATTTTTTCGATAACCATAGTAACATCACAAAAATTGCACTTGCCTGAAATGTATTTGGCATAATTTTTATACAGTCATAACCATATATCTTTGAAGAATTCGCAACACCCATATTATTTTGTTATTGCCCAAGCATTGACTACGCGTATTTTGAACACAAATATTCAAGTCTGGATTGGTACACTGCTCTGCCGACGACCGAAAAAGCATTTGAAATGCGTCTGGTTTTTAAACTTACTCAAAATTTGCAAAGATAACGACCATGTAAATAACATACGACAGTGGAGTTTATTTTATGTACTAAAATGCCATTGAAGCTTCAGCCATCCACAAAATTTCTATTAACGACCGCGTTTCTGAATAAATCATATGAGTGTGGAGTACGCTACATGAATTAATGAGAAATCAAGAATCCAAAGATGTGAAATTCATTTAAGTCTACATATGGTGTGAGAAATCTCTCTGTTTCCCGAAACATTCAACGTGAATTGCAACTTGGATATCGTTTTTATGTTTTCTAGCTTGCTTCAACGATATTTATTGCTGTGTAACACAATTGGTAAAACTGTAAGTAGTTTTTATAGTGTAGTATCTGGTTAAATATCATTTCGCTTAGGAGCTTATCTAAAGTGCAAGTATATTACACATACTGCTGTTATAACTTGCAACTTTAATGAAAACTTAAACCGGAATGCATCAGTACCTGCAATTGGCATTGGAAACACTATATTGCACAACTGTATGTATTGCACGTTTTATGGTGTAGAACGTGCCATAATTAAAAGATATGCCATCCGCTCGTATAAATATTGCTTGAAAGTGTAAAGCCTATCTGGATAAGTTCAAGCAATATTTTCGAAAATTATACGATGATGCACGTTGAATAAAGCCAATTGCTTTCTATTAGCACAAAATTCGTAGTTAAATGCAAAGTATACATATATTATATAAATTAGGCAAATCGAGTAACAAATTAGTTAGGCAGTTAGCTCCGCTACTGCATAAGTAACCATTCGTATAGGCGATCGTACTGCTCACGTTGGCATCATTTCCAAACCATATATATAATGGATATGGGGCGTAATACCGGCTCCTACAGATGAGTTGTCTGCAAGTAAGAAACTAATGAGTACTTGAGATTATACCTTTCGTTCATGCTAAAATTAGTTTATCCTTCTGGTAATTTTTGAAATAATTTATTATTTTTAATTCAATAACCATTACATAAATAGGTATATTTTATCACTTTGTTACAAACAATATATAACTATGATGTTTACGGGTTCGTTACAATATGTGTTCGTAATAGATGGATAATTTTGCTTAGAGAATCCATCGAAATAAAATAGCGATATTATATAAATAATTAAACAGCCCTAGAAAAATTATTAGGCGTGATTCTTGAATGAACCAACAAATAATGGTAGGAAGCGAAGGTTGCATGAATCAGAATCGGAAAACTGCTCAAGCAAAAAAGTAAGAATTTAAAAAAAATCAAGTTTGCGAGCTTGAAGTAAACAACAATCCCATTGTATTTAACCAGTCGTCGAGCAACATTACAAAACCACCGCCAGCCGCAACGCACTTACGCGTTTCGACTTTCCTTGATCATCATCAGAGTACGACGGCAAACTGACTATCGAGGATCAAACCGCATTGAATATATATGGAAATCAAATTTAGATATGCGACTCTCACTCTAGCAGTCTCGCATACATTGAACTTGACTGGAAATGTCGGCTACACAATTTCTATGCCGACATTTCCAGTCAAGTTCAATGTATGCGAGACTGCTAGAGGTGAAAGCCGCATATCTAAATTTGATTTCCATATATATTCAATGCGGTTTGATCCTCGATAGTCAGTTTGCCGTCGTACTCTGATGATGATCAATGAAGGTCGAAACGCGTCAGTGCGTTGCGGCTGGCGGTAGTTTTGTTATGTTGTTCGAAGACTGGTTAAATACAGTTGGGTTGGTGTTTACTTCAAGCTCGCAAACTTGATTTAAATAATTGTTACCACCACCCGCGCAATCAATTATTGTTAAACGTTTTAAATATGTATGACATGAATAAGCTAATTGAGCTAAACAGATGATCCATGTGCTTAAGTATAGAACATTGCATTCCATAATTATATTATTTCAGTGATCTTTACGAAAATATCAACTCCATTGAGCAATAGTTAAGTATAAATGGGTAAGGTTAGCTTCCTATTTAACGTTAGTGTATTAGAGTCATTAAAATGAAGGTAACTGATAAATTATAAAACTAATTTGGGAAAATGCATTAGAGTCCCATCCCTGTTGCCAACAAAGGAGAGCTTTTTTAGGTTAAAGAAGAACATAGAAGACTAACCATCGCAGAGTTTCACTAATTGTACATTATTATACTTTTTTTTAAATTTACCTATTTATATGATTCAATGACATATTAGGCAGTTTATACTGACAAATATAAATGAATAATGGGTCAGGTGTTTATACCAAGATAGCGACCATGATTAAAAGTACAAACTAGCACCGCCAAAACAACCATCGTTCGTTTAATTATATAAATTTTTCTTTCAATACCATTTCCTCGTATAACGTGATATATGTTATATAAAGACTGATTGCGGATGGCTAGTTGGAACTTTAAGCCCAAAGGGATGCTTTATAAGCTCTACCTAAAGCAAAGGCTATCCAATAAACATTTTTGAGTGCATAACTGTAAATTGATTGCTGTGTGCGGCAGGTTAGCTCAGTAGTTAGAGCCACAGATTGCTAAGCAGACGTGCCCAGGTTTGAGGACTGATCGCGGCAAATTCTGTACAGTACGTGATGAGTTCGCAATAAGTACGAAACCGGTCTACTGGATGTAGTGCCTATTCTGCACTATCCAATACTTAGTTTATACTGACAAATATATTTAATTAAAGGTTCAGATATTTATATCAATATCGCAAACTTGATTAAATGTAATTGTTATCACCGCGTAACACCGGCTCCTACTGATGATTCGCCAGTAAGCACGAAATGAATGTGCATGAGATTATACTTTCCGTTCATGCTGCCTTTGGTTTATCCTTCTGGTCACAACTGAACTAATTTGTTACTAGGTTCGCAAAACCTAATACATACTTGCATATATATTAGTTCTTAGAAAAAAAACAGTATTTAACTGTAATATATTGAATTGAATAATGTCATGCTTACCGCGAAATGTGATAACTGATATCGATCAAGGCCAGGGTGTATGGATTTACTGGAGTAACATGTGTTCAGAAATTGTTGTAATTCTCAATTTCGGTGAACTATAGCATAAATTTATATCAATCATATTGGTACCATGTTCCGAATCGGAAACCATAGTGTTAGTACCATGTACCTTTTGGGTATAATAAGGTTGGTATCGGTTACTAACACAATAGCCATAGTGTTAGTATCCTTTACAGACTCGGTATATACATTATATAGAATGAGTTAGCTTTGGAGTCGCATTGTCGACACTATATAATGTTTGCTTCACTATTACAGGTTTACACATTCGTCTAGGAGATTGTACCGTCCTATTATCCCACATTCTCGACCAAAATATATAGTGGTTAAAGGGCGTAATACCGGCTCCTACTGATGAGTCGCCAGTAAGCTTGAAACGAATGTGCATGAGATTATACTTTCCGTTCATGCTGCCTTTGGTTTATCCTTCTGGTCACAACTGAACTAATTTGTTACTAGATTCGCAACACCTAATACTTACGGATTGTTAGTTAGAACTTTAGGGCTAAAGGAATGCTATATAAGCTCTACCTAAAGGAAAGGCTATCCAATAAACATTATTGAGAAAATAACTGTAAATTATGTTTTGTGTGTGGCAGGGTAGCTTAGTTGTTAGAACACGAGATTGCTAAGCAGACATGCCCAGGTTCAATGCCTGATCGCGGCAAATTTTGGACAGTATGTGATGAGTTCCCAATAAGGACGAAACCGGTCTACTGGATTAAATGTCCATTCCTCACTATGAAATACCTATTTATACTGACAAATGTATGTAATTAATGAGTCAGATAATAATATCAAGACCGCAACCTTGATTAAGTATAATTGTTATCACCGCCCGCTGAACCAATGTTCGTTTAATTATATTAATTTATAAAAGATTGTTATGATATCTAATGTTACAATAGTCGAATGTGGTTCAAAAGATTTAAACAAACTGTAGAAGCGCAGATCATGTTTTCAATAGCAAAACGAGAAGATACTGACGACAATTAGAATATTATGTTTAGTGAACAGATAGCAATCATTTACGTATAAAGCAATTGTATACAACATTTTATTTGTTTACAAAAATCTTCAGAAACTACGAAATGTTGAATGAAATTTAAATGCTTCCATTTAAAACCTGTGCTCGAAATAGTTTACGGAATATAAAAATCTGAATAATGTGAAAACGAATTTGCTTATTAAACCTAATTTCTTATTATTTCGATTGTTAATATTAATCAATGTTTAGTAAAACAGTACATCAGTCATTAGAACATCATTGTTAATTACCAAAGGTTTGTATGTGATTAATCTAGTGTACAACAAAGAGATAATATAAAGTTTTTTTATCCAACTATAGGTCAAATTTAAAATGGGGTACTTGGAGTTGAGCTGTGTCTTGTTCATTTATGTGGCCGATTCACAGCAACAAATAGGCTGCTTAGAAATACACAGCCATGTAAAAAAATATTAATAAAGCATTTTTTGTAAATAACAGTGAAATTAATTTAGATTTGAACACGAATACTGGCAGACTATTTCATAATACATCTGAGGAATTTTGGCACCTGGTCATATCTTACAAGCACATCTCAGAAGACATTATTATTCGTATTTCGTTTATTCAATGCGTATTATATTGCTAATTATCTTGGAATTGCTTACGTTGAATAAACTTATCAGTTGAATTTCTTCGCTTTGTAATGTTTGAAAAGAGGTGATCGTTCAAAAAATTTGTTCCATGGTTTTTCGAAGTTTGTATTTAGACAAATCCATTAATGGTGCAAACCCAATTCTTTAGCAAATACAAAATGCACCAATCCTGTATTTACTAACATGAATAGTGAAAATATGATTCTGTAACGCAAACCAATTTAATTATGCCATGAGTGAATAACCACTAAATATTAAAATGGGATTTGATTTCCAGATTTCATTATTTTAATTTTGACTTTATATTTAATGATTAAACATTTCGTTATGCCTTAGAAAAACTCCAGTGTTAGGTATGTTATATAAATGACCTTGATTTGATTTTATATATATTGAAATTGTTACCTTGAAACAAGTCAATTATACATTAGTGCTAATGTAACTATTATTTGAAGAGACCTAAACTCGTTAAATTTGGTAATTTTTGTCCAATTAAAGCGGATAATTTTGGAGTAGACACACGCTATTGTAAACTAACTTTTGGTATTTGTTTAAATTTTGTTACGAGTTAAATTAATTTTTTTAAATTAAGATTTTTTTCATTTACACGACTGTTGCTATGAGCATCTGTGTTTTTGCCAATATACTTCATTGGTTTAAAGTTTGATTATTCTAAAGGTCACTTTTTACGCACGCTTTTTTTAATCACTTTGATTATGTTCTTTTGATTGTTTTGAAGATCTTAAATAGACGTTACACACGTTTGCATTAATTGTGCCATTTGCTAATACTGAACATGTGCAATTTCTAAAAAAATTATTGAAGAAAATCATTCCAAATAATTGTAGGGCCTAATCCTATCTACGATAAGCTCCTTTCGTTTCCCGTAAAATACAAACCAGACGTTAGACCTGTCAAGTCAAAATAGATTTTACTACCTTATCAAACTATTTAATAATTACGGGGAAAAATGTTCCTCAGAGAATGCAATAAAAATAGATTATGAAATAATTGCGCAATGCATAACTTGTTCAGGAATTTGCATTTAACATTTGCGCTAAAGCAATTTGTGTAAGAATGGTGCTTAATTTAAGCAAAACTAACTGTGACAAAATAATAATAAAGCGTCTTTAAGTAAAAATAAGCAGATTATAATTATTTCATTTACAGTTGAATAAAACTTAATCCTTAAAAAAATAATATCTTTGTTGACCCTACACCATATGTTTAGAAATATTTCATCAATATCAGCAGATTAATGTTTATAAACAAAAGCAGCATTTGTCTAAAGGTCCAAGACAAATTTGACAGATAAATGCTTTTGGTGTGAACTTCATTAAATTTTTGAATATTTAAATTACTCTTATCCACTAAATTTATAATTAGACATTAACGTTCCTGTATTTTTAGGCTGTCTAACTTCTATAGAAGTTGAATTTGTAAAAAGTAATTTAATTGGTTATATGGTATGTATTTAAATAAATAAATATAATGTGATTTAGAATAACAAGTATTTCTTTATGTATTTAATTAATGCGCAAACACAGATAAATCGTTTGATATGCATGCAATACCTCAAGTCTGCATTTCAGAATTCATGTGTATTAAGACAAGCATCTCATCATAAGATCACGTAATCTCGAACATGTTAACACAAATCAGAGTGAAAAAACCAAACTTTTACATTTTAATAAAATTTTGATAGCAATTAATACTCTTTACTTTTAAATTGGTGAAAGCTAAAACAAAATATGTTTAAAATGAGAATATTTTACTTTACTTTAAAGTTTGATTGGATAGAGATGAAGTGTATTTTGACATTGTTCACATTTTTTGTGTAATATTGTGCGATATTGTGTAAATACGGTGCCTTCTAGCTTATTAACTCAGGTATCGAATTAAATTGGATTGAAATTCATTAATTTCATCGTCTGAATTTCTTGTTCATGAGCATGTTATAAATTTAATAATTTCAGTTTTACATGAAAAAATATACTTTTAGTGCTGAAATATAAATGTGGTTTTTAAATTTTCTTCGGTTTTATATCGCACACTATAATAAATAAATATTTTATTTTAACCGGACCTACATTTATAAATTGATTTTGCTGTCATTGCGATTTCGGACAAGAAAAAAACACTGAGTAAGCAAAATTATGCTTCATCGAAAACCCCAAAAAAATAAAAAGCGTGTTATATTAAAGAAATAATAATCTAGTTTTCTACGAGCCATATCGTGGTATTTTATGTCATGTTTGTACTATTTTGCAAGCAGCGCAAATAACTAAATTTTGAACATCATAAGTGAAATACCAATGAAATTATTCTCAGTTCTACAGCGTGAATTTTGAAGAGGTAGGACTCAATCACAAAAACAATGGTACAAATTTCTAAATTATGATAATATTTCACATTAAAATTCTTTCGACGAAATACAATGCGTGTCAATATATCAGCGAAAGTTCAATGCTGAACTATCCAATTTGCTCCAAGCGTCCTAGGGTTAAATAATAAATACACTGAAGTCATTAATCGTTAGCTGTGTTCCTGTTGTAATCTTTTGTAATTAAACTCTTTTAACGACATAAATGTTTCAGAATATCCTCGGCAAAGTTAAAGCTTTGTATCAACATTTTATTATATTAGCAGTATTCATTATAAAAGGTAAAATTAACAGCAGACAACCCTCTTTTGTTTCTACATAATAATCGATCAATAAACTCAATCTGTAATCTTCATAACTTACTGCTTATAAAAAAATATTTCAAGATTTCAAAATGCAAGAAGTTATTTTATAACGCTCAATCAAAATTGTACATAGCGTGTTGCAGGCTGCTTAAGCGGTTAGCGCAGTGAGATTCAGAAGCAAACATGCCCAGGTTCGAGCCCTGTCCGCGGCAATTATCTGGCCATTACGTTATGAATTCACAATAAGGACGAAACAGGTGTACTGGATGAATTTGCTTTTCTACACTATACAATTATTAGTTTATACTGACAAATGAATTAACTTAATGGGTCCAGTGTTTACATCAAGTTCGCAACCTTGATAATAGTAAATGAAATTTGATAGGTGGTTTCACTCGGAGCTGATTGGAAGGCTTTGTCTCAAATAAATGGCAATTTTCTGCACGTATTTTGTTGTTAATTGATTTTTGTTTCAGTTTATGCTATCTTAAAATGCATTAAGAATGGTGTAGGTTACGGCAAGTTCATGAATTAATC